>JAPMOR010032555.1:5446-48044 GCA_026543865.1 Argiope aurantia | reverse complement strand
TGTGCTAGAATTAAAAAAAAATAATGTAACAATTCTTTTATTTTATCAAAATAATTCAAATCTGAGTATTTATAGTTTATTTATAAAATATGTTGTTGAATCCTGTGTAGAATTGGCAAACGAAAATATATATTGGGTGTCCATCAAGACCACCAAACCAGATCGTTTGGCCAGGGAGACTATAACAAGTCATTTGTTGTCATGGTTATGTCCTCACATTTCTTCTAAAATTATTAATCGTTGAGGTATAGTTTTTAATAAATTTATATAAACCCAAAATGAAGAATCTGATAATGCAGAGGTGTGATGATTCATATAGGATAATTTTGTGTGATATCTCCGATACATTTTCAATTCTGGCACGGGAGTTCGTGTCTCGAGTTATGTTGGAAAAAATAATAAAACCATGTTGAGCTTGATTATCTTCAAAACATTGTTCATCAAAGCAACGTCACTTTCGTTAAAGCAATATTCAATATGCTTTACTATAATTCAAGATACATAGTATCTTATTGGTAAAAGTTGGTTTCGACATGTTTAAATTATTTTGAGTAAATAGTGTTTATGGATAGGAACCCGTTGAAATTCAAAATTTTAAATATCATGTGTAGGAAATGGATGTTTTGAATTTCAGTAACACGTTCTTTTCGTAAAAGGGAAATTATAAACTTACAAATAATACTAAATACTTGCATTCTTCTGTATTTTTTTTTAAATTGGAGAAATTCCCTTTTGGCAAATTTATGCATATTCAGTTTTAATATGTAGTATGGGTTTTGTCAAAATCGCACGCTTACCTTCATCAATTAATTGCAAGAAAAGATTTCGTGACAGAAAAACGCGCGCGCGCGCGCACACACACACACACATACATTGATTTAAAAAAAAGCCACTTTTATTTGTTTTTAAATTTTTTTGTCCCGCATACACACACACACACGCACACACACACACACACAGGGTGTTGCCGAATTCGACCGACAAACTCAGAGGGGTGACAGTAGGCATCAAGAGGATAAAGAATCTCCATACAACATGGGGTCCCAAACGACGTTTAGGGGGTGAAAATCATAAAAATATAGGCAGTCGGAGGAGTGTTGGAAACTGTAAAAAATTAATAAAAAAATAACAAATGGTGTTTCAACTATGCATTTTTTTTAAGTGAAAGCACATTCTTAAAGGCTATTTTTCATGTAACTAAAACTTTAATGTATTTAAAACTTAAAAAAAATAAAAGCTTGAAAATATAAGGAATTTTATATTCTTTAATTTGATATAAGTCTGTAGAGTGAAAACTGAGGATATTAAAAATTAAAATATTAAAAAAAAAAATGTTTGCCAAAAAACATCGTAGCAACATCGACACCAATGTTTCCAGAAGGTATTGCAAAATTCTACAGAAACATTCTGAGGAGTAATAGTAGGCATCAAGGCTATAAGAATTTCCAAAAAATATAAAGTCGCAAACGTCGGTGACAAATTTTTTGGTGAAATACAGATACAGCATACATTTACATCACAGACATTTTAACATAAGAAAGGAGACCATGATAAGCTTTTATAAGAATTGCTCAATGTTGAGGCCGCGAAGGTCATTACACAACCGACACCGACGTTCAAAGGGCCGTCGGACGCGCTGAAACATACCAGGTATGCCTGCGATTTCTCCAGCAGCGACGACCATCCATGCTAATAGATCTTCCATTGTATACAAAGGTGTCTGATAAACAAGAGATTTCATGTAGCCCCAGAAGAAGAAATCTAAGGGATTGAGGTCCGGGAAACGTGGAGGCAAATAAACATGTCCGCCGCGTCCAATCCACCTCCCAGGATATGTATCATCTACACTTTAAGCAGATAGTCATGAAATTGCAGAAAAGGAGTTCTTGCGATCGGTACAATGAACACGTAATTCAAGAGAAAGGTCATGCGTATGCAAATATCAGGAACAAAACGTAACAGGCGACGTGAGCGTACGCAAAACAAGTGTGGAAGGCGCGCGCATCTCAACACTACAATAAAAGGAAGGACGGAGATGCAATTAAAGACATTCGCTGCAAGTGCACGTGAGTTAATACGTGAAATATGGCTAGCAGAAATCACCTGGATGATTTCACACTTGGAAGAATGATCGGAAAGCTGGTAGAGGGGTCTAGTGTGACCAATGTAGCTGAAGAGTTCGGAATCAATAAAATTGTCGTTTTGCGTGCTTGGAAGGCCTTCCAAACCACAGGTACAGCTGTGAGAAAGGTTGGTGGTGGCCGCCCCAGGAAAGCAACTGCAGTGGATGACCGACATATCGTCCTGCAGGCGAAAAGAACCCGAAACCAGTCAGCAAGCGCCATTGCTCAGCAACTGTGTGCAGCAACGGGGCGACAAGTGTCGCGTTTTACTGTGTCCAGACGCCTTCACAAAGGTGGCCTATTCGCCCGCCGTCCTAAACGCTGCATCCCTTTGACAGTTTCCCACCGGCGGCACCGTTTAGAGTGGTGCCGGGAGCACAAAAACTGGACATCTCATCAATGGAGTCCTGTCCTCTTTACAGATGAGAGTCGTTTTAGTGCTACAAGCGATTCCCAACGCCAGTTGATTTGGAGAGAGGTTGGGACACTGTTTCATCCCAGTAACATCACGGAAAGAGACCGTTTCGGTGGTCCTGGAGTTGTCGTCTGGGGAGGCATTATGATGAACGGGCGGACTGAGCTCCTCGTTTTCGACAGAGGTTTTGTAACTAGAGATCGCTATTGTCAGGAGGTGATCCTTCCCCATGTGCGTCTGTTCCGAGGTACCATTGGATCAGACTTCGTTTTTATGGATGACAATCCACGGACACACAGGACTGTTGAGGAGCTCCTGGAAAGTGAAGATTTCACTCGAATGGATTGGCCGGCGTGATCCCCTGATTTAAATGCGATAGAACATGTGTGGGATGCTTTGGGGAGACGCCTTGCGGCACGATTACATCCTCCTTGGAAACCCGACAACTTAAACAGATACTGATTGAGGAATGGGCACTCTTACCTCAAGAACTCTTGGACAATCTGGCGCTGAGTATGGGGAGACGGTGCGAAGCAACCATTGCAGTAAGGGGAGGGCATATCCCATACTAAGGAACATCTGCTTGCTGTTCTTCCTCTTGAACAGACAATCAATTCAATAAAGCCTTTTTTTGTTTGATTCCATACTGTATGCATTGTATTCATTTCTGCGCAACTATGCTTTCGTCACTCTTTCAGAACAAAATGCTGTATCTCATGTCTCTCAGATGATTTCTCGTGAAGTATGGCAAAAAACATTCCTGTTGCTTAAGTTTTGCACATCAGTCTAGGTAGTTACGCACAGAATTCGAAAAATACACTGGTGCACCATCATGCATTAACCACATGTTCTTACGTGCAATGGCCGGTATTCCCTGCAGTAAATCTGGAAGGTCGTGCTGCAAGAAAACAAGATATTTGCGCTACTGTGGCGTTCGGGTATAAGATATGGTGCCAATAGATGATCTCCGAAAATTCGTGCCCAGATGTTTATACTAAATTTGTGTTGCACGTTCTACGAGATAGTCATATGTGGATTTTCGGACGACCAAATATGTGTATTGTACGTGTTGAAGGCGCCTTCCCTAGTAAAGCAGGCTTCATCTGAGAATAAAATTCTTGCAGGGAAGAGTGCATATTCCTGTGCGGCACCAAGCATCCAACATGCGAACTCTATCCTACGTGAGAAATCGTCATCGCAGAGGAGTTGGACTTGCAGCAAGTGGAAGGGGAACATGTTTTCAGTACTCATGACTTTCCACACCATTTTGTGCCAAATACCCAATTCAGTTACAATTGATCGCGTGCTTGTCGATGGGGTATCGGCAAAGCGCTGCAAAACTCGGTTTTCTGTTTCAGGTGCGCGCACACTTCGTTCTTGCCCAGCATTTGGCCTTGTTATTTTGAAGAATCCTGTCTCCCGCTACCGTCTATCAATATTTGCAAAGGTGCTGTGGTGTGGACAACGTCTAATTGGATATTGCTCTTGGTATATTCTTTGTGCTAGGCGTCCATTACCAACCGCTGGGCCGTAAATTAAATGCATAACTGCATGTTCACCATTTGTGAAATATGACATGCTGTTTGCGAATGAAATTTATCGACTATCAATTTTGCATTGCTCGTTAATGAATACAAACTGCTTTTATACTCCTAGAACCATCAATTCTGCAATGCTCGTTGCTTTTATATTCCTAGAACGCATGGAAAATTTACATAGGAGAAAGTTTCTTATTCTCGACTACCTTGTCCCAAATCCTCGAATTCATAGGGCCGTTCTCTTCGCCTGGCTAATTATCTCTTCGATGACTTCTTTTGTGATTTTTACGGAATAAACGTTTCCTGCGACCTGAAGTTTTATGATAATTTTTCATCTTCTTAATGCCTACTATCACTTCTCTAAATTTACCTTTCGAATTTGGCAACACCCTCGATAAACATCGGTACCGATGTTGCAGCGATGTTTCCTGGCAAACATTTTAGTTTTTCTTGAATATCTTAAAATCACCTCAGTTTTCATACTACAGACTTATATCATATTAAAGAGCATAAAATTGCTTATATTTACCATCTTTTACTTTTCTTAAAGTTTTAATATTTTTGCAGATAAGGGTTCTACACTACTTTTTTATTTTTCAATAATTTACGACCCCCTGGTTCATCAAATCGGCATGTTACTTGCATGAAAAATAGCCTTTAAGAATGTGCTTTCACTTAAAAAAATTCATAGTTGAAAGACCATTTGATATTATTAATTTTTTACAATTTCCAACAGTCCTTAAACTCCCTATAATTTGCAATTTTCAACCTCTAATTAACTTTTGGAACCCCATGTTGTATGGTGATTCTTTATCTTTTTGATGCCTACTATCACTCCTCTGAGTTTGTCGGTCCCACTTCCGAAAAAGATCCCCTTTCTAACTTTTTAATTTTCTTAAGATTTCTCAAGAAATAAGATTATTTTTCCTAAACAATCTAAAAAAAAATCCTTTGGAGAATAAACAATGCTCACTCTTGTAAGGATTTTACAGAGATTTGACATTCAATTTAACAATCACGGTTTTCATTTCATTTTGTAAGCGAGATACCCACTTTTTACATAGTTTTTTCAAGTAAAATACATTACATATTTTCTTAGTGTTTCCTAAATAAAAGAAATGTCTGCTTTAATATCATTAATCTGCTTACACTCAGTAAGACAAGTAATACAAACAAAGCTTGCTGTTTTTAATCTTTTTTCTAAATTTCTTTATTCAAATTAATGTCTTTATCTAAAATCTAAGGTCAATTAGGATAACTGGATGCAAAATTTTTATATTTAGACATTTTCTACGGTTTGAGAAAAATTTCATGAAACATAAATTAATCCTTTAATTTTTAACAGTTTATATTCATGCTCAGGAAGGCTTAATAAATAGATTAATTTATTAATTAATTAGCTTTATTTATAAGGATGTTTATATTGCATAGATACGCGCCTATTTATTTGTACTTCTGATCGTAGTAACGAAATGGTTTGAAGATAATGTATTTAAAATGATGAGAATCTACTGCTTATCGTCTAATAATTTATTTTACCACCCATTTTGAACTATCTTAAAACACTATTATTTTACAGATAATAAAAATAAGTAAAGCTTTTTTTATAATAACATATTCTATTTCATATAGATCTTACAAAATATCAAAATTATTTAATATCTTCAACTTCGAGAAATCTATAATCATTCAAATTCTCCAATTTTGACCAGAAATAACAAGAAATAAACATTTATGGAAACAGAAATGACCGAATTTCATGAAACGCGAGAACAAATCTAAGAAAAAAAACTTAAATGATTAAAGTTGGTTTGTTAGGTTTTACTCTCACAAGAAACATATTTTGTTATCTTGCCCAAGAATATGGTGGCTGAAATGATTTAATACTAGTAGTTATAGTAATAGAATTTATACTCTCACTTGAAATAAAAAAAATCTCTTAATAAACATATTTTTCTCTTATAGTTATGCTGTAAAGAAAGGTCTACTAAAGCAATAATGCATTGTGGAATTACTTTTATCTGAAATAGCAAACAGTCATTAACAACCAAAACGAACTCTGACTTAATAACAGTAATACTTTTCAAATACCGTTATCCGTCAATTCCTTACTATTTGTAAATAACTGCTTCATTCTGATATCTTCAACATAATAGATCAAAATATGCATAATTGTTGAAAATTAAACCTTAAATGATTTTCTATAATTTATTTTTACGTTTTCACAATCTCCATTTCTAATCGAAAAAATATCAAAATCATCTTTATATTCTTGCCTCAGTATCCTTCCCTCCTTGAGTATTTACAGCAATATTGGCATGAGAATATTTTTTCCAAAATCGTCTTAGACTAATAAATATCCCCTCATTTCCTTCATTTAAATTTTGGTTGCATTAACATCCTATTTCGAAGTAACGTGGAGACAATATTGGAATTTAACAAATAATGAATCATGATCGGAAAAAAGGGAATAAAATTTAAGTAGACATTTCTTTCGTCAAAAACCACGTCTTCGGAGAATAACATTTCGCAAAAATTTACTCTATAAATCTTCCAATTTACTCTGTAAAACTAAAAATGTTTAGATGGATGTCTTGTGAAAAGCCTTATCAAAAGAAAGACTTTAGAACTCGAAAAATTTAAATTTTATAAATCATTGTAGGAGCTGAATCCAGATATTAGGAATCAAACCACAAAGAAAATATGATCCTAATGAAACACAGAAGGATGAATTGAAATGTTTGCATATCTTTATATTTTACTAGCCGCCTTTGGCGACAAGCCGGTTCGCCAGTATTAACGCTCGCTACAATTTTCAATTAAATATTTTAAGTAACTGGTCTCTTAACAGATTCTCGAACAAAACATTTTTAATCTTCAAATTTTGATAGTCATACCAAACTTATACTGTTGTTTAGATCGTTTCGTTCAATTTACTATATGTATTTTGCTAATTTATTGTCATTTCCCGTAAAACAACTTTAATTTAAAGGGGAAATGATGAATTGCAATTAATATAAAGATATTTTTTAATAAAACCAAACGTTTTACTTTATTTATCATCTTTATTGTTATTTATTATTATTATTATTATTGAATATGAATATTGTAAACAGAATCGCTCGGTATTTAAGTCTTATGTGAACTACAAAATATTTTTCATAATTTATGCAATATCTCAAACAATAATTCAACAAAAATTTCTCAGATTCAGCATAAAATTCAGTTTTTCGTTTTGCTTTCAAAAGGATTGAAATGAAATCAATAATAATATTTTGTTCCGGCCTATAAATATATTTGAAAAATTATGAAGTCTAAATTTAATGCAGTACGGTACCATATTCTGACAAATATTCTGGACACACCAAATTTGAAATAAAGGAATGAATGTTTCTATTTTTCAAGATCAACTAAGACTTATTTATGAAGTTTTGAATGTTAAAAATTTAGAAAAACTCAACATTTTCATAATCTTAGGTCAATGAATCTTGAGAAACCTGCTCGCTGACTGGCGTATTTTCTTTGAAACGATCGATGGAAAATCTAAAATTATCCTTTTTTTTATTAAATAGTGATATTTAAATTTTCATAAATCAGTCAGTTTAAGTGATTGATTTAGTTGATTGGAAATTAACTCTTTTTATTTAAAATATTAGTGATTAAGAACATTTTGTTATTTCCACAGCAGAAGCTTTATGTAAAATCAAAAATTCATTATTTATTAGAGCATTTATTGAATAAAGTTACATAAAATATAATCATTTTCCATTTAGACCAGTTTAGCAGATCTGTGTCTTGCTAAAGGTTTACAAATTAGCTGTGTGGCCCTGATTTCAAGGGATATCCTGTTCATATTAAACAAAACGTGCCTTAAAATAAAACTGATTTTTTGGATTAATAATATAGAGAGTGTAAAATATCATAAAATAATTTTTATTGAATTTATTTTTTAGAAAAAATAATATTTCATATTTGTTTCATTTCCTACAGACACGTGCCGAAAATTATATTTTTGCAGATTTCATTTCCAAAAAGATTTAATTTATTTTCAGTTAGAGCTTTAATCAATGTGATGGCAACACTTTGAAAAAAGCTGTTTTTATCCCATGAATGCGAAACGTGCTCATGCAGCTTAAATTTTATTTTTATTTTGTACGAAAAAAATTGTTGAAAAATATAGTTAAAATATTTATTTAAAAATTCATTAAAAATAGAAATTTAATTTTAAGGTTAAAACATTGGTATCATTTAAAAGATAATTTTTTCATCTTTAACTTCATGTTCTTATTTTTTGTGCTGTAATATTTTCGGAAGTTATAGCTGAAAAACGCCAAATAAATAAATGAAATTCTAATTAAAAGTTCTAAAAAATAACCCCCAGGTGCACATTCCCGGCCTCTAAGTTATGCACGTACCAAATTTGGTAGCTGTAGGTTGAATGGTCTGGCCTGTAGAGCGCCAACACACACACATTGAGCTTTATTATAAGTACTAGCCGCCTTTGGCGACCAGCCGGTCCGCCAGTATTACAGCTCGCTACAATTTTCAATTAAATATTTTAAGTAACTTGTCTCTTAATAGTTTATCAAACAAAACATTTTTAATCTTCAAATTTTCATAGTCATACCAAATTTATACTGTTATTTAGATCGTTACGTTCAATTTACAATATATATTTTCCCTAATTTGTTGTCATTTCCGGTAAAACTTCAGCTTTAATTTAATGTGGAAATACTGAAATTACCATTAATATAAAGATATTTTTTAATAAAACCAAGCGTTTTATTTTATTTGTCATCTTTATTGTTATTTATTTATTGTTATTATTATTATTGAATATGAGTATTGTAAACAGTATCGCTCGGCATTTAAGTCTTATGTGAAGTACAAAATATTTTTCATAATTTATGTAATATCTCAAAGAATATTTCAACAAAAATTTCTCAGATTCAGCATATAATTCAGTTTTTAGTTTTGCTTTCAAAAGGATTGAAATGAAATCAATAATAATATTTTAATATTTTGTATTGGTCTATAAATATTTATATTTTAATATTGGTCTATAAATATATTTCAAAAATTATGAAGTCTAAATTTAATGCAGTACGGTATCATATTCTGAGAAATATTCTGGACACACCAAATTTGAAATAAAGGAATGAATATTTCTATTTTTCACGATCAACTAAGACTTATTTATGAAGTTTTGAATGTTAAAAATTTAGAAAAACTCAACATTTTCATAATCTTAGGCGAATTAATCTTGAGAAACCCGCGCGCTGATTGGCGTATTTTCTTTGAAACGATCGATGGAAATTTTCCAAAAAGATTTAATTTATTTTTAATTGGAGCTTTAATGAATGTGATGGCAACACTTTGAAAAAATATAATTTTTTCCCATGAATGCGAAACGTGTTCGTGCAGCTTAAATTTTATTTTTATTTTGTACGAAAAAAATTGTTGAAAAATATAGTTAAAATATTTATTTAAAAATTCATTAAAAATACAAATTTAATTTCAAGGTTAAAACATTGGTATCATTTAAAAGATACATTTTTGATCTTTAACTGCATGTAAAATTCTTTTTTGTGCGGTAATATGTTTGGAAGTTATAGCAGAAACACGCCAAAATTTCGCTTAATTAAAAAAAAAATTCAAATTAAAAATTCGAAAAAATAACCCCCAGGTGCACATTCCCGGCCTCCAAGATATACACGCGACAAATTTAGTAGCTGTAGGTTGAATGGTCTGACCTGTAGAGCGCCAATACACACACACACACACATTGAGCTTTATTATAAGTATATATATATATATATATATATATATATATTGATAAAATTAATAAAAGAATTGACCAAGTGATAAAGATAATTGTATAAAAGTTATATAGATTTTCGTTTAGCAATAATTACCTGTTTGTCTCATTTGTACAGGGGGGGGCCCACGGTGGCCGAGTAGTAAGGTCTCGGCTTCGGACTCGATTCCACCGATGAACCGTCGTGTAAGCGGGTCTAGTGCACGCCAAATAAATAATGGCCAAACGTCCTCCTACTGGTGTGGAGTGAAAATTTGAACAGGGGTGGGGCTACCAGTTCAGGTGTCATCCTCGTCATCTGACCACGGTTCAAAATTACGAGATCCGTCCCAAAATAGCCCTAGAGTTGCTGTAACACAACTAAATAATACAACTAAATTTAAAAAAAATAAACTTATTTGTGCATTATGAAATCTTTTTTTCTTTGTTATGCAAATACTAAATACTGAATTTTTACCAGAGGATTTTCTATTAAATGTATTTGTTAAAAGTAAAGGAACGTGAAAAACTTGTTTTTATCCATAAACCTACCATAAGTATGTTTTAAGAAAAACTCATACTCTTTGTAGAAAAATTATCGCATATTTTTATTTTAATTTTTCACCATTTTTTCCCCCTGCTAATATAAATGCAAAAATCTCTCCATAAAGTTCTAAAGAAAAGAATCTTCAGTGGAAAAATGTGCTTTCGTCCTAAGCAGAGAAAGAAGCTCTCAATATAAAAATTTTGCCCTTTTTTTGTACTTCGTTAGATATCTGAAGTTTTGAGAAAGAAACGTAAAAGCAAGAATATTTGGAATGTTTTTAAGGAAGCCATTTGCTCTTAGCTGAAGCCTCGCTTTCCGGCGAAGAAATCCTTTCTGGAGTTCATCCTTATCGTAAAAAAGGATTTCTGCTAAAGGTCAAGCTTATTCGGTTGAAAGGCCAAAGAGAGTAAGGGGAAAAAAAAACCTTAGCTTTGTGTAAAAAAAAATTTTCGAGGGTTATTTTTCTTAAACACGAGTGGGTATTTTCGACGGATAGAAAGAGAGAGACCATCACCTTTTTAATACCTCCTGAAAGAAGTAAAACGAATCTTTCTTATCAATCCTCCTTTTACTAAACTAGTTCTTAGGAAGCGGTTGTGCGACGATAACAGGTTGTTGGATTTTCTTCGATCAAATCGGACGAAGCAATGAGTCTTCTTATTTATTTGTTACGACAACTTTTCTTCAGTGGCGCTCTCTAGTGGCAGAGAGAAGAAATTTAGTTAAAAGGGAAGAAAAGTTTTCGACATCTGGAATGATATGGTTCGGAGAGTGGTTAGATATGCAGCTGGGGAAGAAACATGGGACAGTTACGGTTCAGGAAACAAAAGAATGAGTAGTGCATGTACCAGGGTTTCCTCTCTGCCGTGAAATGTGTGCATGAGGCAGAAAATTTTGTTAGCGGGAGTTTCCAAGAGCGTTATGAGTTGTAAGGATTTGCAAATATGAAACAGGGAAGAATGCTTCCTTCGTTAGATTTTCTGGACTTTCACAAATAAGCTTTAAGGATCTCTTTCAACATTCAAAAATCAGCTCTCAAAATAATAAGGGATTAAATAAGATGTGATGTATATATACTTCTAGCCAGAATACTTTTCTTATGGTTAGTAAATGTAAGATATTTAAAATAGCATAAAACAGTTCGATGTGTAACGCCAATATTTTATTTTTATTTCATTTTTTTTTTCGTCTCATAAAATAAATAATTCCATAGATCACATGCTTACGGAATTTAAAACTTTTCTAATATCAACACTTCGTACCTATAACACTTCACTTCATATTGTCTATGATTTTCTTTCTAATATACCATTAGATTTAAGGCAGGTAATTAGTATAATGTTAATTAAGGAGTCAATGAATTTTTTCATTAATAGTATAGCTGTCATATAAGCATCTTAAAATTGTGAAATGCTGTGCCCCAAAACTAAATGAGTGCATTGGACTTCAATTATAATAAAAGCAAATGTTTTTTCCTTAAAAAATCATTCTAAATAAATTTTAGAACTTTATTGACTATGTTTTTCACTTGTATGATTTTTTTTTCTTTTGATTCAAAAATTATAAATATGCAGTATCGTTCGTCTATGGTAAGAGAAAATTTTTACAAAATGTATTTTCATCTCTAAGTGCGGGTTTATTCTCAAAGAATTAAAAAAAAAATTAACATTGCAGAAAAATTATATTTATTTACATATTGCATTTATAATTTCTTATTATTGCTATTTGCTTTTAAATTACCAGTTCTTGATATTCATGTGAAAAGAATTTTTTTCAATTAATTTTTTTAATATATTTCAAATGTAGCGAGCTTTAGCTATTGTAAAGCCTTCTATCAGTTGGTGATGGATCCCCCCCTCCGTAAACGAAATGAGTTTGTTGATTGCTTCTACTGTTCTTTTCAGATGATATCCTGGCCTGCAGATGGAATCCAGTGATCAAAAGACTATATACGCTTGATGTACTGAGACGGTGCGAAGATATGGGATTTCTCTTGACTTTTTTAACTAGACTTGTAAGTGGACATTTATTGAGTCTGGTGGTGGTAACTAGATATATGTCATTTGGAACTCATTCGTTTAAAAACTGTGAAACGGTTTCAGAATCTGTGAATACGATGAGTCCTTTACCTTCATGGATTATGCATAAAAATAAAATTTAGAGACATTTCGTAAATATGGAGAAAATTCTTAACACAAATGTAGTGTTTTAAAACTTTTTTCAATTATTTTACTGTCATTTTATTTAATTTTTTTCAGTTTATAAATATATTTAAAAAAAAGTGGTATAAAAGAAAATTTTTTTAAGTTATTCCAAATAATCTAACCAAAGTAATTTCACTATTAATTTATTTCACAGTTATTGCTTTAAGTCAACGAAGAATTTCAATGGAATTATTTTCTGTATTTGAGCTTATTTAAATGTAGGAAATATTACTTTTGTGGTGGTATGTAGATTATTATGATCTGTGCAGGAAGCAACAGGACGAATGTTGTTGGAAACATTTCTTTAATAATCACATTCACACACTTAAAACAAACACAAAGACAAGACATTCGCGCGCGCGCTTCACAGTTCAGCATCCCATCTTCTTCTCATTACAATCGCAATGCATTATGGGATTACATATGGGATGGGTTAATCAGGTATCGCCATCTAGTATACAAAAGAGAAGATAAGTGTAATGCAACTGCTACACTTTTACTTTTTTGTTTCATTTCTAGGAAAGAAGCTAACGAGATTTCTCTTATTTTAAATTAATATATTCGACTTATCTAATCAGATCATCTTATTTCTAAATTTGTGATTCATCGAAAGTGACCATATTCGAAAGGTATTTAGTATATCGGAAATTAAAACCAATTTAATTACAGGTCAATATACTCGTTTTTGTACACTTATAGCTAATTTGCTGAAAGAAAAATTCAATTTTTTGTATGCATTTTTAATTATACATTTACAAATAATAAACTGAATACTAATATATTAATATAATATATAATTTTCCTTTTTCCATAAAAATGTGAACTATTTTACACAAAATAAACTTTCTTATATATATTAGCTATTAAGAATAAATATTGACTGAATATCAATGAATGGGAGTTATAATCATTATTTTCAATGGATATGTAAAATTTAATTACATTTTCTTGGATATTTCAATCTTTCTTCTTTTATTTCATTAATGCACCAATATTAATTCTTCTCTTCTGTTAAAAATCTGTCGTCTATTTTTTTTGTATTATATATATATATATATATATATATATATATATATATATACAAAAGAATAAAAATCAAGTTTATAGGAAAAACAAATAAACCAAAAAAATATATAAAAAATATAAAAAAGAATCCGGCCTGAAGACTTTTTCAAGGGTCACCCTCAGGCAGGGATTCAAAAAAAGGGGATTTTTTCTGTTAAGGAAATTTAGACAATTAAGTCTAATAATGATTCCTTCGTGACCCGAAAATCCCCTAAAATTAGGCCCAAGAGATATGCCATTTTAACAGAAAGGAAAACACAAAACGACAAATTAGAAGAAAAACAACTAATAAGTAAAAATACAATAATAAAAAATCAATAAAAACCAAAAACCATAAAATAACACTAAAGAAAAAACGAAAAGGCAAGAACATACCATCAACAGTCAAGGAACTTTCAAACAATCGATTGTGATTCCCGCTTATTAAAAACACAAAGCTAACGGTAATTTAGGTAAAAATTGTAAGCTCCCAGCGCCACCTATTGAGGGATATAATATGCAAGGAAAGTTTTGATATATATATATATATATATTACTTGCATCATCTCACTGTATTTATTATTTTTTTAATAGAAGCTAATATAAATTTTGGTACCACTTTGTTAGTCACCAGTTACACTATAGAAAGCATTAATTACGCGCTTCTGCTGACCTGTCCTGTTGCTTATCAAGATTTTCATATTTTCGACATTTCTTCTATGAGTGTTGAATTGAAAAGAAAATAAATAATCTGTTTCATTTTCACATCATTTTGAATACTGCAATTTTTCATTCATTGCAATACCTCAAGCGCTTAATTCTAATTGCATTTGTGTGACATTTATTTGCTGATAATCCTAATTATAAATGTTAATTACAACAATAAAAATGATTTTATAGAATAACAGTCTACATTTCGGATTTCATTTAAATCATTTATTTTTCCAATTTAAAATTACATGAGGATTTTATCGTTCAATAAGCGCTATTTTATTCGTACCGAAAAAAAAAAATCGAATATTCTGTCCTTTATAAAGAACACAGAAAGAACCGTAAAAATTGTCCTCTACTTATCACTTACAAAAATTCGCTACATAGTCAAAATATTTTACTACCTATAGAGTAAGTGGATACTTTCCTCAACAGAATCCACTATGAATGAGAAAGAAGAAGAAAAAACGATAATAGTAAATCATAATCAAATTTATAAAAATTAAAACATAAAATTTAGACTTAAACATTTTAGGTCAAATTTGATTAATACGCAAATTTGAATACTACTTTCGCTGCATATTTAAGATACAGAAGCAAATTAATCAACAAATGAATGGACTCAGTTTTTAAAAAGGGATCTTCATACAGACAGTGCTTTTTTTTTTTTTTTTTTTTTTTGAGGATTTAATCTTCCAAAGAAGCAAAGAAGCTGATTTTATCTTTTATCTTTTGTATATTCTCTAATAATCTTTAATTTTTGTTTAATAAACACAAATTTGGCAACTGTGTTGAAATGAATGATTTCATACTTAGATGAAAGATTATACTGTTTCTCTATTATTGCTTGAAATATTGATATATTCTTTATTTTCAAACTGCATTTAACGATAATTTCATTGTAATGCATCATCAAGAAATCTTTTTACAGGTTTTTGACAGTTGAATGGATGATAATTTTATGGATGTTACACAATCAATATTAATAATGCTTAGAAACATCTTGCAACTTAAATATCTCAGGAATGATATTTTATAACATCTTTGTTCAGTTCTTGCTAATAATCTTGGACGATCTTTTAGATATATTTCAATCGAAATTAATATTATCTTAATGTTTGTCATAATGTCAGTTGCAAAATCTACCATAAAAAAACTGCAAAAAAAATGGGAAGGAATTTTTATTCTCATATATGAAACGTATTCGAAAAAAAAAAAAAAAACGTTTTATGTTTCTTTCAGTTTATTTTCAGTTTTACTAAAGTAAACAACTCTTGTCTATAAAAGCAAAAATTGAAGAAAGAAAGCCCCCTCCCCCCCCAAAAGCATAATTAAAAATATAAAATTATTCAGAAATAAAATTGGAGCCAATAAAATGCTAATTTCTTGAATTTTAAAATAATGTGGAAATAGTTTCGCTCAAGAATATTGTGATACATTTTGGATACTAATGTAAACGCTTTAACGGATTTTAAATTAATTAAAAGTCTAATTAAAATAATGAAAAATCTGTTCTTCGTGAAAATAAAGAAATAAAACCTGTCAAATGTGGTAGTTTTAGGCGGGGTTATCCTGAGAAAGGTTTTGAGAGCGACTTTTACTTTCTCGTACTTAAAGTATAGAGGGAATATTGTAATCATCAAAAAATTCAATTTATATATTTTGGCGAATCTCCAGGTTAGAAAATTGCATTTTTGGCATTCTGTTTAATTGCCTGTCTGCAAACACGGTAACTCACCAACGTTTTGAGTTAGACTATGAAAGTGTAAAATACGGAATTACGACCAAATTTGAAATTTCTGTCAAATTTTGAACGAAATTCATTTCCAGGAATAAAAGTGGACTCGATAACTACGAAACACAAAAAGATAGGAAAATAAAATTTGGTACATAAGTTTAGCATCTAATCAAATTTTGAACCAGGTTTTTCAAACTGTTAAACATTCCTTGGGCTATAATTTAGCATGCATGCAAACACTATAACTAATAAATGCAATGACTTAAATCAATGTAATTCGCTATGATATCCTGTGCCTTAATAAGATTTATTTTTTGTAATTCATTTATAATGGAATTGCACAATTTTTATGAACGAAATATATATAAAAAATTACATTAATTTATATGAAATGTGCAATAAATCTAAATTTATAATGCTTAAAAATAGTTTTATCAATGAATTTTCTTTGAACCCATTGATTTCAGCACATACACTAAAAGAAAGCATCAATTAATAGCTCAAAACGATCATTTAATGCAAATTTAATATTAATTAAAAGTAACACATGTTAAAAGGATGCTTTAATATCTGTCACATTGTGAGGAGCTGAATGCTTACGAAAAAATGTCCTCTTTATGAGAAAAAGAATAAAAAAAAGTGTAAACATTTTAAAAAAAGAAAAAAAACTATCAAAAATGATAAAATATCATAGTACATCGATAATGAAATACCAAGTTCAACTTTGCAATGATATATTCATATATCAACTGACAATTAAATGAACAAATAATGAACACTATATTAGAATATACATATATACGAATTAAGAAACCCTACAAAGCCGCTTTATGCTCTCACTGAAACCATTTTCGAGTATTTCAGTTATTCTTTTCTTTATGCCATTAACAGGTCGAAAGTTCACATGCGATCAATTTTCCTTTACAGCCAATAAATAACTTCCCACCATGTCATCCAATCGACTTCAGATTACCTAATAAACTATCATCCACCGAGCGTTCTGGGCTATTAACTGCTCCATTGCAAGTGACTGCAAATTGGACGGACACGCCACTGTCAAATGTCTCCCCTTTCACATCGTTCATTCCGAATACATTCCCTCCCCCTAACTGGCACAAAGCTTTCATTTCGGGCAGGTGTGTGCAAGGCCATTTCCAACCTCTTTCCCAGCACACATCCAATGCGAGCCCATTCAGGAGGTTCAAAATTCAACATTACCTAGACCGCTTCAGGACAGTGAGCGATATATACAGGCAAGGCTATAATCCTCTGACGTTCGATATTGCGAGCCGCGTTCGGGTATTGGTCTGCACTCGACTTAGCGTGTGATTTGGGGTTGCGAAATTGCCCCCGAGATTTGGGGTGGTCAAATCACTGCGGAGCACGACTCATCTCCAATTTATGGTTTCCTTTCTGCGGGAAGCAATGAATACGAATGAGGTTCTTGGTTGATACGAGTTCTTAAAGCCCATTCGGCGGGACACTAGTTTATGGTTCGGTTGGTTTGGAGAAGATGCTTGTTGGAAATGATTCAAAGGCCAAAGTTGTGCGAAATGGCGCAGGGTTTGTAATGCGATGTGTTGTGATGCTTGAGCAATGCTGTAATATTTTTCTAGAATAATAGGGTATATATCACAGATAGAACTAAAAGGATGTTTTTTTCTAATATTCTATTGGAGGGATAGCTAATATAAAACTTAAGAAATATTGTGAGAGCTCGATATAATGATGTGGAATTTAATTAGCATAAATTAATTATTTGAATACAGTTTTTAAAAATTATTTTTCTATAGAATATATAGTATGCTTAGTATTCATTAAATAAAAATGCTGATGCAAATTTATACCTACCGTAAATGAATATATATTTATATAGTTTGAATATGTCCTTTTTAACAGTTTCTAATTAAGTGTCTATAGAATACTTGAGATGCATTATTTATTATGTTTGTAAGTAACCAAATTTTATCAATAATTAATTTTAAATAGTAAGTTTCCTAAGTTTTATTAATTTAGACAGTAATTTTAGGTAATGAGTTTAAAATTATTGTAATAATACACTATATTCGAAGTCCATTTAAGGACTTGCATTGAATCGTTTTGAAGTGGAAAAGTAGGAAATAGGCGAACAAAGATGCATTAAATTTATTTGAAATTATTCTGTAAAATAGGATATTACTTTGTAAAATAAAATTATTTTTTAAAATACGAAATTACTTTGTAAAATGAAATAAAGTATTTTACTGAATTTCGGATTTTCAGATAGGAAAATTAGTGAATTGTTTTTTTGTTTCATTGAAATTAAAATATTTATGAACAATAATAAAAAAGCACATTTATTTCTAAGGAACTGCAAAATATTTATGCTCAATCAATATTTATTTCCTTGATACATTTGTCATTATCAATTAAAGCTAACTAACTTCTTTATTTCTGTAACATATATAATAAATATTTTTATCAATAAAAAAAGGTTTTATTTAAATATTCATCTGTAATTTATTTGAAGAAATTTTTTTTATGTTAAATAAATTTTATTGTCAAGAAATTTTTAATTTGAGACATTTCAAATTGAAGCAGAGCATTACATCTTTTATCTAGTGCATTTTCAATAAACAGCTCATGCAACAAGACTGTTAAATTTTGAATAGGAACTTATTTCTTTTTTTAATTCTCGTGAACTTTTATTAGGATTGGGTGAAAGGTTATGAGAAATTTATTTTCATTTAAAATATCGAATTTAAAGCAAAATGACGAAAAAATGTTAAATACGTAATGAAAAAAATCATTACGTATTTAACAGTGGAAAATTTTGGAAAATAAATTGTTTTAAAACTTTTTTATATATCTTTGTTTGTTGTATTCTTATATTGTTTGTCGTATGCTTATAAAAGGGTATTTTTCTTTATATACAGCGTATTGAGATCTGAAAGTTTGCACCAAAATACTTGATTAATTTTGAATATATTGAACACTAATTTGAGAAAATAGTAATGCATCAAAATTCGTAATTTGTAACTCTCCTTACAACGCCTGTTTCGTCTTAAACATTTTAATTAATTATTTTCTCAGTAAAGGAAAGAAAATTAATTTTAAAAAATCTGCCATATTTCTTTGAGAAATGTAACTTTCTTTTATATTTGGCGTATAGAGTTGCAGGCTATTTATTTGGCTAGAAGTTTGCAAAAAGTACTTCATTAATTTTGAATATATTCATTACTAATTTCAGAAAATAGTAATACATCAAATTGTGTATTTTGAAATTTGCCTTATAACGCTAGTTTTTTTCTTAGCATTTTAAAGAATTATTTTTAAGTTAAGGAAAGAAAATAAATTAAAAATCTGCTATATTTCTTTGCGAAATGTAACTTTCTTTTATATACGGTATATACGGTTCTGAAAATTTTCAAAAGAGTATTTCATTAATTTCGAATAAATTTAACACTAATTTTAGAAAATAGTAATAAAATATGCATTTTGGAATTTGCCTTATAACGTTTGTTTTATCTTAACCATTTTATAGAATTATTTTTTCAGTAAAAAAAAATATACTAAATTTAAAAATGTGCCATATTTTTTTGTGAAATGTCTCTTTCCTTTATATACGGTGTAAAGATTTCTGGAAGTATATATATCGCAACAAAAATATTCAATTAGTTTAAGAAGAACACGTTGAAGAAAGACTGTTATGTAGTGTTCAATGGCTATTATGTAACTCTATTTTTAATTGAATTCTTATTTTTTTATAATCAAAAGGTAATAAATCTATCCTAATTATTTTCCTGCTTCATTTCCTAACTGCTCTAGAATGAATCCAACTAGTGATCAGCAAATTATTTCTTTATTTCCCGCACAAAATGACCTTTCGGCTTAGAAGTTTTGAATTAGCTGGAAACGAGATAAACTTTTAAACTAATTTTTTTTCCATCGTCCATATCCATTTAAAGAAATTAGGCTAATTGCTAAGCCTTTATCGTTGAAGAACCCCTCATCACGCAAACTACTCTTATATGCAAATGGTGTCATTAAAACGAAGAAACCATAGGTACGCCTTAAAACTATTCAAAGGATCATGTTTTTCTTAATTAAGTTATTTCTAAAAGGCACATTACTCTGTCTAATTTTAACTAGAAAACATCAGAAAAAGGAAGGAAAAAAAATTCATGTGGCAAGAAGTTCTGCCAAATCGTCACTGATAATTGGCCATGGTATACCATGCAGGCCGTATCTCCCTGCAGCTCCAAGACAGTGACATGCTACATTTCCAAAATAGAAATTAAATGCTTTGTTAGGCTGAGAACTGAACACATTTTGTGAGTTAGAAGAATATATGCATAAACTTGGCAAATGTCTTAGTCATTGAATATTAATCCAGACAAATTGTTCGTATATGGTAAATACTTTTGCCTATAATTTCCCGATCTAGAATGCTTATAATGTATATTTCATGGAAAAATACTTAAAAAAAGAAACAGAACACCTCATTTTCTGCTTCTCAGACTGGCATTATTGTTTGTAATGACTCTTTAAGAGCATTTTATCACAGTCCGTTTGTGTTCGAGTACCGTAAAATAATTGCATCTCTGCGTGCTTTCGATTTGCGTTCACTGAAGCGAACGGACGTTCTGTCAGATCTTTTGCTTTATGCCGCGTTTAGTTAACGAAATGCCATATTGCCATTTTAATCTCTTTCATGTAATAAGCAATTTGATGCTGGGTGCTTCTGTTAATAAATCTCAGTAAGTAAGAAAATGAAAGCGAATATTGCCAAAGTAATTTTAGTTTATTCACGTTTTATAACATACAAGCAAATATAATTATTTATTACAGAATGATACGCCCGACAAATTAAAGAGCATTTGCAAAGTATTTAGAATTTCTGAAAGAAATAGGTTGTTTAATGTCGAATCAGCAATATATAAAAAATATATGGAGAAAAATTGGTGGAAATGTTATTCTAATATGAAAGAGCTCAAAGCGCATGTAAGTGAATGATCAATTTCTCAATTTTTTCAATTATTTGTAATACATGGCTGTTACTAGAACACTATTATACAATATTCCTAGCATACTAGGAATATGGGAAATGAATGTAGTACATGGAAATGGGTATGCATATATAATAATTATTATTTAATAATCAATATCTAATTAGAAGATAATGGAATCTTAATGGACAACTCAACCCCTAACACTTCAATTTCAAACTCTTACTACATTCCTCAGCTAATAGAGAATATCTATTCTTATTCTGAAAATTCATGGGAGATTATCCTTACCCTTCTCGATGGAAGATTATCAGTTAGTTAACAAAACATCAGTTAGTTAACACAAAGATTATCAGTTAGTTAACACGCGTTTTCATTGTATATATGAAATCACAAGATCAGAACTCTCTACAGTGTACATAACTTGCACTAGAAATTGCATTTTGTTTTTAATTTAATGGTCTACAGCTGATCTTAGCAAGTATTTAGCGATTTTTCACACGTAAACAGTAATAAAGTTTTATTATTATTATTAATTGCAGTTGTCGCATGTCAATTCATATTTTAAATTTCTTCACGTTGAGGGCTATTTGGAGTATGGCTGCTCGAAAAAACTTTTGAACTTTTTGGTAAAATGTTAGCTTAACACTTGTTGCAGAGTTTCTAAAATTCAGGAAAAGTCATTTTATTGCAAAACACTATAACTTTTAAATTTTACACTTTTTCGGGTACAAGTATTATTAAAATTCACAAATAAATCATAATAAAAAAATCTGTATATCTAACATTTCTTTAAAAAGAAAGAAAAAAAAATAGTGCTTTTTTTCATATTATTTTTCTACTTTTGTTAATGCAAGTTTGAGTATTTTTTTCTTTATGATGTGCAATTAAAAGTATTTATGATGTAAAATTAAGCATCGCAGCCTTGATTATTGTATAATTGGATTCAATTTAAATCATTGTTTTTTTAGAAATACGTAAATGGTAAACAAATCCACAATTTAAAACTATTTATTTTAACTTCACCGACTTTTTGAAGAAATTAACCTTTAAACATTTAATTTTCTTATACAAGAATTAAAATATTCTGATCTTCTTAATATATCATATTTTATATTTCTCCAAATCAGAAACATTTTTCCAACTATGTTACAAAACATAGTTGGAAAAATACAACTTCTATGAACAAGATGGAAGCATGTTTCTAGTTTCTAAATTCTTTAGAGATATATTCTTTATAAGATTACCTCTTTTCCAAGTTTCTCAAGCGGTTAGTTATGTAACAGGAAATTGGTTTTTTCATTGCTTTTATTTTATCTTGTTAAACGTCTCGAGTAGCAACATGTTCTACATAGATCTCGAGGTACCTTGGTGTTCGAAGCCTATCACCTCTCCCGGCCTTGATCTAATGAAACAAAATGAATTTTCTGCGGAACGCAAGTGAAAGTAATAGCTATGGCTATTGGGGAAAACGTCCGTACATTAAACCCAAAAGTAGCAAAACTTTGCGCCTTGGTATCCATCCACCTCCAATTATTCCTTTCCCTGTTACCATGGTGATATCACCTTCTTGGTCTCTTAATTTGAAGCCAGGATTCAGGCAATTTTTAGAATACTTGTTGGGCAAAAATTACCCTTCAGTATTCCGAATGGTGCAGGTTGGTTTTGAGAAATGAGATTGCATATATTCATATATCTAAATAAATTTTAAATTTTATAAATACTATGTAGAAAGTAATTTTCAGCCTTATTATTCCTTGTTTTCTTATTGCACTTGTGTAGTACCTTTCCATAAAGATCTCTAAAATTATTTTCTATGAACATTTTTATTATTTTATTTGTTTTTCGTCATTATATATATATATTGTACCTAGATATAACTAAACATTAAAAAACTTAAATTTGTGAACATTTTAAATATTTAATATAAGGCTTGTTAATTTTTTTCCCTTTTCTGTCAATCAAATTTTATGAAGTAATTGGCAATAAGACGATAATTAAGTTTAGATAAAGTAAAAGATTATGATATAAAAGATGTAATTCCAATCAATAACTTTCAGAACGATGTAAAAATCACAAACCGTTTATGACATTGACGTAATTTCCACTTACTGACTATCTATTAGTCTTGCACAAGATTTTGGTTAACATTTCTACTGAGCATACTGACTGCAGCAAAACGATCTTGATGTTTTAAGTAAATGCTGCTGTAACTTTTCAGTATGGCTTCATAAAGGTTAGTAAATAACTTCGCACTTAATATTTGTCTGTCTGAGCTTATGACCACAATATAATTATGAAAAATTATTTGTTAAAAATAGACTAATTTAGCTATAAAAATTCAATTTATATAAAAGTAACATGACATTTTTGCACCTTATATTGTGAAATTGGTAAAAATATCGTATGCTACTGTGTGACATATTTAAAAATGCCTCGTGATGGAAAATCTGACCTTGTAATAAGCATTAAAATTAGAAAATGATTGCAAAGGATCGAAATATCACCAAGAAGCATTTTTAAGTGAGTTGCCACTCCATATAATTAAATTTGGTTAGTGAAAACTTATTTCATTCATAGCAATTTTGAAATAGTAATTTTTAAAAATCTCTTTTACAACAAATTTTATATAATTTTATCAACCGCCGTTTAAATGCAAATATAATATATTGATTCATTGCAAATCATGTTAACAAAATTTCTGTTCATAAATCTTTATGAAAATCTGAAATTTCTATTATTTCGAGGGAAAGAAAACTCACTCCAAATTGAACTACTCCAAATCTGGAATTTAAGTACATATGTTTTCATATTCAATGCAATGGAAGTTTTCGAAAAACGTCGTAGATCGAAATCTCACGTTTCATACAATATAGAGAAAAGTAATGTATTCCCACTGCAGATTCCCATTACTTAGCTTTTGGGAAAATATAGATTCTCTTTATTTTCCCACTGTGGCTGTAAAAGTAGTAAAGTTCTTCCACATGACATTACGATAGTAGTTGTATGGTGGGCAAGAGGCAAGATAAATGTATTTCGATAGTTTTATCGGTACGGAATCTACAAAATACATTTCTATATCTCTTTATATTTTATTCTTAACTATTCATGAATAAAAATTCATCTATTAGCAATTACATATTCCATATGAATATGTTTAGAATAAAACTATAGAAGCACATCAACAACTGATAAAAAGTAGCGATTATTTTGTAATTGTATTTAATATTATTCCAAGTTTTATTTTATAACTTTTGGTATATTTAGGCTGTAATTTTCTCTTCTATAAAACTTGCTATAATGGTAAATAAGCGAGTTTTATTAACATAAATTGTCATTGATAATTTCTAATAGGCAGTTTGTGTATAAATGTTGCTGTATGGTAAGGAGGATATGAAAGCCACAAAATCCAGTCAAATATTATTTTTAGAAGCCTAAATATTGGTTGAAAATTTCAAATCATCGTTTATACAATTCCATTATTTTCAGCTGTAGAAAACCTAATTTTTTAATTTCGCAATAAGTTCTATTTTAATTTTTTGTTAATTCACCATAAAAATAAGAATTTCTTTACATTTTAATCAGGCCACATAATTAGGACACATCCTTTCATCATTACCATTGAATAAAAATAAGAAATCGAAACAATTTGGAAAAACAATTTTTTTCTAATAAATTTTACTCGAAATGAAAGCCACAGTCTGCATGCATGAAAAAACGTAATATCTTTACAGTTAATAAGATTTATAATATGTCCTAGTTATTGCTTTTTTATTATGTCGTAATCATTGCTTAATATGACTCATTCTTAAGAACATCAGTTAGATATCAGTTCATATTATATATATATAGATAGATAGATTTAATATTCCTCCCATTCGAGACTTATTGCAGTATTGAAAGGATAAAAAGTGTTCAGTAATTTTTAGTTATTTTTCTTTTTCCATAAAATAAGAGAAAACAGCTTATTTATTTTTATGTTTTGAAATGAAATTGGTTGATACATTGAATTTAGAAAAAAAAATATGCTTTGAATCTTAAATTTTTATGAAAGACTCAGGCTTCTGTAAAATATCAATGTTATCCAAATTGAAAGGATCACCATTTTTAGCAACAACAGATTTTATTTATGTATACTTAATTTCTGAGAAAGGAAATGCGCATTTTATAGTCATTTCTTTATTAGTGCATCCATCAACTTTCCATCGTAAAATAAACTTTTTTTCGTTTTCGATCAAAATAATCCTATACTTTTTGCGGACATCAAAACCAAAACATAAAAATCCAACTTCGTATTCCTTTTAAGTTTCGAAGCCAACTGGAGCCTGTAACTGACTGAAAATGAAGAAAAACAACGCCACCAAATACACCATTTAAAAAAAACGAGAATTACCTAAGAATCTTTTAACCCTGTAACAAAACTTACTTTCCCCAAAACAAACCATTACGGTGGCTCATCAAAGAGTATCCTTCCGTGCATCGTTTTTCAGCAAGGTAGGTCTGACCATCCTCCTCTTGGGGGTTTTTATGAGCTCGTAAAGTCCTCAACCGAAACGCAGGAGTCCCGGAACGAATGTTTCCGAATTATCTTCCGTTATGAAGGCCCCTTAGCTTCCTGAGAAGCGAAGGAATTCAATTGCAGGAAGTGCGGTTTAACATCATTTTATGCGCTTCCATCTGTTGAGCTCTTTTCTTGGTTATGATCCGACATGGGAAGCATGAAAAAATAATAAGGGGCCACCGCAAAGAATAGCCGGTGCTCAATATAAATGTATTGAGGTAATAAAACGGAGGAGGAATTATTTGTGACGAAATTGACTTTTAAGGCTTTTTTCGATCATGATAAAGTTCGTGTGGGTTAATAATATTAATTGCGGTACTGTAAGAAAATAGGAATTGTATTTGAGTTATAAATTAATGGATTTCATTCAGGTTTGATAAGATAAATATAGACTAAGTCAAACAATTTAAATTTGCAGTAGAATTATTTGAAAGGAAATGATAATGTTTAGGGAAGATTACCTTCTGTGATGTTAATGTTACTGTGTTCAAGATGTTAGATTAGATCTTTTCTCTAAGATTTTAGAGCCAACAGATTTTACTAACATATCCACCTAGTATATGGGACTAGCGCTTCAGTCTCATATGGTGGGCTTAACTATCTTTTGCTGGTGTTTTGTAAAAATAGGGAGAGCTGAATGTCAGTCAAGGTATCATATTTGTCATCTAACTTCGTTTCAAATTTCAATTCAATATAGCTTCTGTGTTGCTTCTAAATGGGACATTAATACAGGTACAAATTTCAAGAATTGATGCAATGCACAATAACATTCATTTATTGTCTGGGAATGTCAGGCCCAAAGTGACAAAAGGAGGCAAAAACAGAGGAAATAAGAGATGAAAGGAAAGATAAAATGTTTATTTTCTTCGTTGCTGAAAGGACAATGTTCACAATGACTGCTTAAAATCGAATCAACCAACATAATACACACTTGACTGCGTTGGTGAAACGATTTGCGCATACTTTCAAAGATGTCAGGTATTTCACGTATATGCGTTGAACCTGTGGATATTCGAGCAACGAGATCTCCAACTGAATAAGATGGATTCGCATAAAGAAAGCGCTTTGGATATGCCCATATAAAGTAATTGGAACTATATAAATCGGGAAATAAGGGCAAGCAAAGGATTAGTTAACCATGCTCATCTCGCCCCAAAATTCTCTATTCTCTTTCCTTTCGATTAATTCCAGTTCTCCTTTCTATCATCTCTTATTTCCTGTATTTGAGCCTCATCGCATCATTTACACCCATGCATTCCCCTAAACAAATTAATGTTGCAATATTTTGCACCAACTCTTAAAGTCTGTACCATGAATTCAGGATCGACTTGTATAACTAAAAGTACACTCAGTGATATTTTAACTATTACATCAATTTTGTTTTACACATTTTAATTGTTAAAATTTTTCTTATTCCTTTTTCAGCTTTCAATAGTTTTTCTGACAGATATCAGCGAATGATTCTATAATTTTTTATGTCCCTTCTGACCTCAAATGTCAAATTGTGTTTCAAATCTGACCTCAAATGTCAAATTGTTGTCAAATCAATATTAACAATATACCGTCTGACGACACCACGTTGCTGTCCAAAGAATTTATATATTTTTTATGGTTTATTTTGCTTTATTTTAATTTCTTATTATTATTTATCTTTTATTTTATGATTTATTTTATTTTATAATATTTTTATTTAATTTTCTTACTTAGTTAATTAATTTATTTATTATATGAAAGTGAAATTGTATGATCACCTTACGAAACCATTGGAAAAACGACACCGGTTGTTGTAACGGTTAAAATTCTTACGGTACAAAAGAAACCCGATCAAACGAGTGGATGACTTAATAATAGAAACTCTAGTTTTGCTAGTAATTCAGTAATCAACGAAGTCACAAAATTTCACCTGACAATCAAATCAAAAATTACTCAAAATATCTATAGACGAAATAAATTACTGTGAAATATCTCAGGTCTGATGTCAGAAAGTGACTCAGAACGCCAATCAATTTCATTTTAAAAATGAAACATTCTTCGCTGTAAACTAAAGCCAGTGTCGAGCAGTGTTAAGTAAATATAAGTCGAAATGACAAGCACGCAGTTAGAGATTACAAAATTGAATATTGCTTCCAGCTGACATGATCTCTTAAATTTGTGATGGAATCGAAACAGATGTCAGGATGATAAACAGTGATAATTATATTATGTTTCAAACCAGGAGTGACATTTCACCAGGAGAGTTTGAAAATTTAATCTGAACATGTTTCACCGCCATTTTATAATCTCGATAGGGATACTAGTCAGAATTTGAGTTTGTATATTGCTATTTCGATTTTTACTTGTTTTCAAATTTGAGTTAAAACCAATGAAAGATTATCCGTTCCTTCATAGTGATATTGTGTTCACATTTTGTTTTCTTAGTAGAAGAACATTTATTTTAATATAATAATGTTAATATGATAGTATATTCTCTGAAAATTCTAGTTTGTATGAAAAAAAAAAGCATGGTGAAAACAAATATTTGAAGATGCTCTACAAAGTAAGTAATTGACCTATGAATATCAAATTAGGAACTTGGATAATAAGTCAACATATAATTTTAATTAAAAATTACAAATTAAAGCTTAATAAAAAGTTAAATTTTTAACGTTCTATTTCAAATAGAAATATAATTTTAGAACTTTTCATTGAGTATCTTGAAATTTTAAAGAAGAAAAAAGGAGGACGTATATCTGGAACATGTGTATAAGTTAAGAACTTTTCACTGGACATCTTGAAAATTAAAAAATAAAAGAATAAAATAAAGTATTCAATAATATTGCTTTTTTTCCATACGATTTCTTCTCCAATTTTAATAAATCTTAAAAATTTCTATAATTATATTTGGTCCAATAATTTTCGGTGGTTTAGTTATTAAATTTATACGACATTAAATATAATTTTTGAGCTCACCTTATCACTGTTACTTGATAAAAAAAATAGGGAGATAAAAATATCAGGTCTAAATCATTATGAAGCGACAGTGTCTCATGATAATCTTATTTAAAGTTTTCCTGCGAAATTTCATATGAGAAATCATTTTATTGGGGTATGAGAATAAAAACTCGAAATCATAAAGGAATATTGCTCTGGTTTATTCTGTCTATATTGACATTTAAATTAGGAAATGTAAATTCTATAGTTTAGTTTAAATATTTAATTGCGATGAGCAAAAAGAAAAAAAACCAGTACAAATTAAAAATAATATCTCGTTTGCAGGTCTGAATGTCAATTTAGGTCAATGTAGAATGATAAAATTTTACTTTTTTATAGAGATTTAAAATTTTGTACGGGTAGGGTATAGATTCTTGCAAAATGTGTAATTACTGTTGTTCATATTTAGAACAAATATGAATATATCATTTTTCTTATATATATATTTTTTTACAATGTTAATCTAAAATCTATATTTCTGTATTGTTAACATTTAATAAAAAAACATAATAGGCAAACAAAATGGAATAAAGTTAAAAATAAAAAAGTGACTAAAAGTATCACCAAATATAATGGATTACAGAAAAAATTATGGATATTAAATTAAAAATAGTAGATTTGTTCCTGATTACAGTTACTGGTTGCTTAATGCAAGAGATTTTATTGTATGTAATAAAATAATTTTTGAATATTGAAGGCAGAATTTAAAACCGTTTGGATAGTATTTAAAGCAGATTCGCGTAATGATCACAACTGAATAATGCAACGTCATTCTTAGCGAAAATTCTAAGGAAAAAAGAAGTAGTTCTCAAAGCTCTACATAACTTTTATTTAATCATAAAAATGGATCCTCGTGGTTTGGGAAATGGAATTAAAGAACTGAAGTTTACGAAAATGTTATTTTTTGAAATTAGATTTTGACAAATATTAGATAAACGGAAGAGTCGAGCGAATTAGAGTATAGATAAGAATATCATTATCACTGAATTCAAATGTCAAGAACTGTAGATGACATGAAAAGAATAGAAAAATTTAATTTATCATAGTTTTTTTTATCATAATTTATCATAGTTTATAGTATCATAGTTTATCCTATCCTATCCTATAGTATCCATAGTTTAAAAAAAAATTATTTTCTACCTCAAAATTCAACCTTATAAAAAACTTTTAAATTCTGAGTTGCGTTGATATCTTTGATATCTTCATTTTCCTTATGGATTATTTTAAGACGACAGAGTAACATCTTTATAATTTATTTTTACTTTTAATATTTGGACTTTTTACTATTTTCATTATCCAGATTGTTGCGCGTTTAATGGTTTTATGGTAAAATAGGTATATGGTATAAGTGTAGGTATATGGTAAAATGCATGAACGTATATGTAATTTAATACTTAATACTACTTTATTGAAGGAATTATGAACATCTATTAACGCAAAAGAGATATGATTGATATAAAACACAATCAGCTTTTACGAATTTATAATATTGCCTTTCTGAACAGTCAGTCCTATAGTAAGGAAGAAAGTATTAGAGATACTGTATAGGATACTTATTGGAGTCTCGAAAAATTAATAAACCGTGGAATCTCGTATATTGGAATTTTACTCTTAATGCCAAATGCAAGTTAAGTGAAATAGATTTTTTCCATGAGTCTAATGTAAAGTATCACAATGCATTCGAATCTGATAAAAATGTCCAAATAGATTTATGATGAGGGAAATTATTTATAATACATTATATTTTTAATAGAAAGTTGTCTAAAAGCATTTGATTTCGCTTACACTTTTAAATTTGGCGAAAATGAGACACGCCATTATCATTAAATAAATCTATTACGTACACAAGGATTGCCTTTATAATGTTTTTCGTCTCAACATACGAAGCAACAATTTCCTGCCCTTTCAATATCTTCTTTACCTCACGAAAACTTTGATGTTATAAAAATTTATAATCTCCTCTACTGATGAAAATTTTTCTACAACTTCTTGCTCCAAACTATGTTCATTAGGGTGGAAGGAAAAAAAAAAATCAATTTTAGATTTTTAATTTGTAATAGCGAGGAAAAGTTGCCTTTTGGTATTGATAAAACAAATTATCAATATGTAAAGTATTGGAGTGAGTCTTGAGGTGCCGCAAGAGCATTAAAGTTTCATAAAATTGAAATTTTTGCAACATTCTAAAGATTTATTTTACCAAGTAATACACTTTTGATTTTTTATTTGCATTAACGCTGAAAAGTTACCTTTTGGTATAGATAAGATTAATAAAAATTATAAAAAATATTATAGTACACATTAAGGTGAGGATGTTAAAGTTTCATAAAAATCCACTTTTTGCAACTTTTTAAGGAATTTTGTGTGCCACTATTAAGGAATAAAAAGCTTTAAATAGGCGTTTTCATATGAATAAAAGTGTAAAAAAAGTTTTACTATTGCACTGGCATGGCACTGATTCGTTGTCTTAGCGGTTATTATTGAGATAAGGCGGAGATTTTTCTGCGTCCGGTGACAAGAATAGAACTTGTTTCAAATCCGTAGCTTTGCCGAGTTCAGTTGAGTTAGTGTCTCCGCTCCGTCTATTATGTAACTGATTTGCTAGGCTTTGAGGCTTGTGTGCTTTGCTGTGAGTAAAAATGGCTCAGTCTAAGTCAGACAAAACAAATAGCGGAATGTTCTATTTTTGGGAAATTTAGTGATTTGGTTGGAATTGATCTCACTACTTACGAATCTAGTGCTACTGTTATATTAAACATAACCTCAAAATTGCTTCAGAGAAGGATACTTCTGTAAGCGAAATATGTGACACTTTATTCCCATAATAGAACAAATATGGTCCAGAGCTTGTATTCCAGTTGCTTTTAGCAAATGAATTTTGCAAATGTTAAAAGCTTATCATGCTAAATACAGGAATTTATTAAGATAAGATGTTTGATTCCAACCTCACAGAATTTAGAGAAGAAGTTAGATATTTATTTGATATTGCTAACTTGTATAAAAGAAAAAAAATGTGCCAGTTATGGAATAAAAGGTTCTAAACGATCAACACTCTAACAGGGAAATGGCTGTACGTAATATTGATACTGCTACCACAAGCGCTTTGAAAAAGAAAGAAGCAAGAAAGAGTAAAGAACTACAGAGAATAGATAAGTTTAATCAAGAAAAAACAAAAATTACTAGTGCATCAGAAACGATTACTGCCTACATTGAAAACGTTGAAGAATAATACTGTTCTTTACAAAAAAGAGGCAAACCAACCAGATTAATCAAATAGACAAGATGAGATAAAACTACCCGGTTGTTTGTGTTGTTTAATATTAAGTTAAAACTTTCATGTACTTATGGTTCCAAACATCTTTTTAACCTTATCTCATATTCACGCTCTTTGCTGATCTCAAGAGCGTTATAGACTAGGTTATTCAAAGAAATGGGTACTTTGTTGCTTCAAAAAATATCCTTTTGTCCATACTACGAGATGAACGTAACATTTAAAGGGGGCTTGGCTTACGACGAATTTTAAAAACAAGAACAGAAAGTAAAGACAGAGTCAGGAAGTTTAAAGTTCCTAAGATAAACTTCGATGCAATGAACTACATCAACATGATCTCATAGCTTGAAAATAACGTTACTGTACCCTCCCCCCTGCTAAAAATCGTTTCCAGTGGCTCTCTTAAATACTTTATACAGAAGGCAGCTGAAGCTGAGCCAAATAGTATTAGGGACTCAGTTATCGACTTTCCCTGACTTCCTTGTCAAGCAAGCAAGTGGAAAGAGCTGTGAAACAAGTGGCTGAATCGGTTCAAAATGTCTGTGGTTCAATCGCTAGAGAAGGATGCATAAGAGCAAAAATTTACTCGCATGTGAATATCCGAAATTAACACTAAAGCTACCACGAGGCGGTCAAATGACCGGCTTCCAATGGCAGTTCCAATGTATCGGTGAAATGCCGGTAGGTTTAGTGTTACACTTGAAGAAAACAGTTTAATGTGTCAGTGAAGTAGAAGCAAACATTTTGCAGCTGTAACATTTGTAATCATTAAGGACACAGAAGTAAAAAGCGGAGAATTTGGCATAAAAGTATTTATTATTATTATTATACTTTGTAATTAATAATTTTTCTTCCAATTTTAATGCTTATCTATGTATTTAAAATCATCTTTTGTAACATTATATGAACGAAAAATTCATAAAAATATTTTATCTTAGTTCACAATTTTTCAATTTTTTTTACAAACTTTAAACTTCTTGCGACACTTTGAGATGATATTGTTATATTGCAACCTGAATTTTTTCAAATTTCTTTTTGAACCTAGAAGCTAACTTTTCACTTTTATTAACAAACTAAAATCTAAGAAAAATTTTTAAAAGCCTTTTTTTTTTATTTTTTTTTTTACAAATTTCAAGCCCTTTGTGGCACTTCAAGATAATATAATATTGCAACCAAATTTTTTTAATTGATTTTGAACCTAAAAGGCAGCTTTTCTGCACTATTACTAAACTAAAATCTAAAAAAAAACATTTTTATAAGGCCAGTTTCGTTCTACCCTAATGTTTATATTTGTGCCCACAAGTTAATGAAATACTTTCCTCTCATACAGCAATGTGAAGCCAAGATGTTTGCCGAAGAGAATTACTTTCTTTACCCTTCAGTTAGCTATACATTTTGCAATTCTTATTTTAATCAGAAAAAAATACCTTTCAATAAGCAGACATTAAACACGAAGTGATGCAGAGTTACAGGCAGGTTTCTGCATGTGACGTAAAAATGCCTCGTCGTCACTTTTTTTTCCAACAAAATGTTGTTCGTTGAAGGAGTTAAGTTACTTTTTTTCTAGTTGTGCAAATCATCCATCGAACTTTCGGTGGTTAGAAATAATCAGAGGTGCTAGGTAAGTGTGACTGTAGAACGGGCGCCAGTCAAGGAGACTCGTGCTCGGTGATCATTTGGCTACGAATTCAATGATTTTGGCGACAAGGCTGAAGGTTCTAAGAAATACAAATGGTAATATATCCATTAACATTTTAGATCTGATTATTTTTTAAAAGCTTTTCAATGGATCTTTGTAATCGAGTAAATACTTTATTGGAGTTGCTGTATTTATCATCATTTCAGCTGAGCGCATTATGCCGCTGTGGTTACTTAGTAAGGATTTGTTGTTTGCCATTTATTATTTATTTCGGAGAGTGTTGACTGTGTTTTCTTATGGAATAAGGCATCACTACTCTATCAAGTTTCTTTATCTTCTTACTGTACAACGGTCAGACGATTTCGTTAGCACAAAATTGTTGGCGAACCAATCGGTCGCCAAATTCGCTAGTAATCAATAATATCTTAAATACTATCTTAGAAATAAACGACAATCCTTTTAAAATCATCCCTGTATTGTTTTTAGACCAAAACAATGCTGATAAAAACACTCTTCATTATTTACAAAATTGTGCTAAAGGAAACAATAAAAGGTGCCATACTTTTTGTTAAAATTTATACCATTATACTGTATATTATCTCATAAATGCTATTCACTGTTCCTTCTTGACATTAATTAATTAATTTAGTGAAATTGTAAAAGCTCGTATTGCTCATAAATACCAATAAGCTTAGAATATTTAAAAAAAATTCAAAACGGAAGTATTTTTATGAAATATATTAAAGATTCATTTGGAATTATTTATTAATTCCATTTATGAAGAATTTTTATTCTAGAAATTAACGTATATTTAATTTTTATGTTTTCTCTTTTTTACCGAAATAAAAGTAAACAATTCTAATTTCAACATTCTGTGTTATTTTACTGTGTTATTGTTTCAAATACTCTAATATAAAAGAAAGTAAGAAATCATATGTTTTTTAACGGTATTATTATTGCAATTGTGGTTTTTAAGTTTACAAAATATTTTCTAAGTTATATTTATTTTATTACATTTCTGATGATGGAACTTTCATTTTACAAACGTTTATTTTAAAATACTGAAATTCCTTTTAAACTACCTACATATAATATTGAACTTACTTTTTGACAAAAGTATTGATAAAACTGATTCTTGAAGATTCTGAAAACAGAAATTCTATTAATAAACTTTGTCTTGTTACAAAAAATATTCTATACTCATTAAACTTCGGTCGAGAAGTATTCTCTAAGGAAGTGAGATATGAATTTCTGAATATTAGACTGAAATGCCATTCACTAAGCCTGAAATTCTATTGACATTGCCATATCGGATATGCATGGTTATGCAATTGAAGATAACGATACATCGTGTACCGGTGTTAGACCACAAGTACATAATCACTCAAATTTGGGCATCCAATAATGATTCTTGATGAAGAGGTCGTGACTATTCATCTCTGTCAACAATCATGTCAGAGAAAATTATCAATAGCATCGGCTAACTTGGTACTGTGATATATTATATAATCAACTTGATAAGAAGCCTGATTCTTTGATCCTTTCATTGTTAAACTATTCCATAATAAAAGTTTTTATATTTTTCCTGCTTGCTGCTTTCATTCTAAATTTATAAAAAATAAAAAAAAATAAATACATTTTTTATTCAATGAGAGTATAAAATATTTATAATGGAAATTCTTATATATTTTCTCTGTTTATAAAAGTTACTGTGTTAATGTTTTAGATACATTTAGTTATTATCATGTGAGAACATGATGTTCTTTTTGTTACGGGATTTTGGATAATTGAAGGCAACGAATAATTGGAGCTCGAAATAGCGTAGGCAATGAATAAAGCATAAATGGTCATATTCATCTTCATCTGCTTCAGCTACTTTTACCAGTATTGCATTATTATTATGTATGCTTCTTTGAAAGCAGATGCATTTTTAAAAGTTTGACCTGCTGTTAGAGGCATGGGGTTTTCACATCGTAATCCTACTGGGCTATAGAAGACCCACCATAGAGTTATCTACTGAACATGCGCAAATGGTTTTTGTTATATCTCGTAAACTATATATGTTAAAGACAATGGGTTTTCACCATAGTAATCCTACGGGCTAAAGAAGACTCTCCATGGAGTCATCTACTGCGCATGCGCAGATTGTTTTCGTTATATCTCGTAAAGTACATATGTAAGAGACATGGGGTTCTCACTTAGAAATACCCTCTAGGGTATTTTTAAGTCCTCTAGGCCCTCTAAAATTTTGATCCATTGTGCATGCGCAGTGCGGATTTTGCTTAATTTTTGTCAAATCAGTGTCGGATCGATACCATAGAGTTTCTATGGGTCTCAGGATGTCGATGACGTCGACTTCCAGTCAGACAGGAAGTTGTTATATCTCAGCTTCCTTGCTATGTAGAGACAGGTGCAACCCGTTTAAATACTCGTCTCTATAAATAGAGTCGAATGACAGTTTTACCAAAACTCGGGTCTCAAAATTTACAAATTTGAGTTACATTGCATTTGCTCATATCTCTGATAGTGCGCGCCTAAATGTACGTACCGATATGAATTTCACGTTGCTGCTCCGAGTGATTCGCGAGATACGGGTTCTCAATGTTGTAAAAATTTGAATTTTCGAGTGAGGGTTTCGACCTCGTTTTTGCAAAAAACTCTTTTTAGGACTGGCATCGATACACTCTACTCGATGTCCTCTGTCGAACGATACCACATTTACGTCGCTTACGTTATTAGGAGCCGATAAACGGAAACGAGAACGGAAAAAGAATATGGTATTGTTTTGGTTAGAGAGTTTGAAGCTCGAAATCACGTAGACAATGAAAAAATCATAAATGGGGCATCTTAAGCTTTCTCCCGATTAAGTCGTGCAAAGAAAAAAAAATAAAGGGAACGAAAGAGCAAACAGAGGCCGGAACAAAACCTTCAATCAAACCTTCAGAGACAAAACCTTTAATCAACAAAAACAAATAATGAAAATTTAAAATTAGAAGCTAATTGAACGTAGAATAGCTTTACAACGGGAACAAAGAAAGCGTAAACGAATGCAGTATGTCACAGATTCTCAATCGCAACACTAAACTTCAAGCGCAGAACGTGCCCATTTGGATTCTGAATCACAATCCGTTCAACGTTCCGTTTCGATTTTGAGTTTCAAATATGGCTTTCTAGCTCTAAGCGATTCATCGAAAAAAATGTTCTCAAGTGATAACTTGAAATTTGCGATAGTAGATTTCAATTTTTTTTTTCAAATTTTTCTTTAAGAAAAACAACGGAAAGCTTTGGAATATTTTTGCTCTTTTGGGGAAAGCAAATTTATTTTCTGAAAACTTAGCTTTTTTATACATTTTTTATACTGAATTTCACAGAAGAATTTAATTTAAAAGTTTTGACACATCAGCCATTATTTGCAACACTAGACTTTCTTTATATACCTATTGACAAAAAAAAATGTATATATTTTTTAAAAAAATGTTATCGTAAGAAATTGGAAGTATTCTTATTAATTGTGAAAAGCTTGATAATATAGGAAGGAACTAGATAAATTTTAAAACTCTTTTTCTCAAATATTTTTGAGAATTTAGCCATTGCAGATTAATTAAGGAATTCATGCCATATCAGATTAATTAAGAAAGGTGAGCTTTGTGAGTATTCTTTCACCTTGAGTATTCTTTCTGTTCTAATGGAGTAGAAAATAAATATTTTTCTTCATTATAGAGTAAATTATGGTTTTTATGAAATAAGAAGAAAAAAACATTGAAATCTTGGCTGTATATACGCGTTGTTCATGAGGCACGAACCTAGAATTTATTTCTTACGATTTCAGAATATTTTGACAGCACTAACAGCGATATAAATACATTTATGTTTTTCACACGCACACATACACATATACACTGGTACATACACAGACATACACACTGATACACACACATACACACACATACTGATATATAAACACACATACACTGATACACACACATACACTGATACACACACACATTGAAATACACACACGCATACACTGATACACACACGAATCAATTTCAAATCTTAATTAAATTCATTTTTTTATTTTAAGTTGGCCCATATTATTTTTTAAAACTTTCTCTTATTTCTTGATCCAAACCCCACATTTTTAAAATGATTTCTAACTCGCGCACTAAAAATTTGACGAATATTACAATACTCATGGTTTCGCGAGAAAGGATAAAAACTCCTAATAAGGGAGGCATTCCTTGTAATGATATTATCTATTCGCTTCATTGAATAATAGACACCTTTCAGAGAAATCCCTAGAAGAATTTCTCAGTAAAAAGCGACGACGTAAACCTTCCCACACTTTTATCTTGTGTCCCGGTGTGAACAGATGCGCGCCACTGGTAATAACGATGTCCAAACCATGCCTTTCCATGAAAAAAAAAAATTAATTCCAAATTTTCCTTTCTGTGGACCTAATATCTGCAAAATGTGTAACATAGATATTCACTTATATAACTCTCACAGCCTGATGAATAATATTCATTTTTATTTTTTCCAAATATTTAATATTTTAAATAGTGAAGAAGGTCTCGAAAACTATCTTTCTTGACTTCCGAAAAATTGAATGTGAGTAAAAATAAATTAAGCTGAAAGAAAAGCTTAGATACATCGTCAGAGTGTATAACAAAGACAGGATGAGAAGGAAAAGAGATTCGGACATTTTGAATGTCCGAAACTCTGATCAGTAGGCAGGAGAATCGTTTTATGCCCTACACATTCCATTCGAAGCACGAACTTCCACAAATGAATCACTTGATTTGCAGCAAATACCTCTATTCCCATTCTTCAGCCTCAGTAGTATGTTACTAGCTACCCTCACTCTCTTTCTCGACATATATTTTTCTCATTCCTCCTCACCCCTCCCTCTCCCTTCAAGTATTCTATGTCTCGCCATAGCCCCGTGAGCATTTACCCGAACGAAATGAGTGATCTAGCAACGAGGAAGAATGGCTTGGAGGAGAAAGTCACGGACTGCTGGGATGTCCGCGGAATTTTGAGTTTGGTATTCCCATTTGAGATAAAAGTTTCTCGCAGAAATCCGGAGTTCCAATTTTCAGGCCAGAACGATTTTTCTTGGGCTGCGTTACTTCCCCCTCCCCCAGTTACAATTGATTGAAGGATTACTGTCTGTCAAAAATCTCTCTCCCCACCCACCTTTCCGAGATTTTTAAAGCCCGCTTTTGCTTCAAGATATTTTTATATGTACATTTTTCTTCCAGAAATGGCCCAGAAAATTTCTATTGTCTTTGAGTCTTTGATATTCAATTTTCTCAGAAATGGGTATCTTCCTCTTCATTTTATCTGTTTGTCAAACTTGCGAGTTAAATAGTTCATCATATTTGTGATATTTTTACACATTTATTGCTTTTTATCTTTTATAAAAAGTCTTTACTTTTATCTTTTTAAAAATGGAACAACCGAAAAAAGCATAATTTCAAAAAACAGATTTCTTCTTTTTTCTTTTTTTTTTGTCGTTTGACGCTTTTTTGTGGTAATTCAAGTTTTACATTTGAAAACAATAACATTAAACTTTTGTGCAAACCTTTTTCTTTTCTAATTGCGAATATTTGATTTTTTAAATTTTTTCTCTTTTATTTTGTAAGACAAGGCCAATTTCTATGATTAAAGAATCATTTTTATTACTGTTCTTTTATAACAGAAATTAAAATTTTAATTCAAGGAGATTTATTTTAATATCCAATGATTTTTTTTTCTCATTTTTTAAAATTCATGTTTGAATTTGAAATATTTTTCTGCTGTCTACCTTTATAAATGCTATACAAACAGAAATGTAATTTATATTTATTCGAAACTTTCGATGCATGTCTCTCAAAAGTTAACAAAGAAAATATTGAAATACTGTTCGTTTCATGATTCCAAGACCAGCCCTTTTTAACTATTCTACAGAATGATTCTTTACTGTATAGTTCCTTATTAACACTAAAGCTACCACGAGCGGGTCATTTGACCCGCTTCCAATGGCAATTACAATGTATCGGTGAAATGCCGGTAGGTTTAGTGTTAAAGGCTCTTTTAAACCAATATATAAATGTCATAGCAAAATATTATTAGATCTAAGAGAAGTCATTACATAACTAAATATGTGCTGTTGAAAAATGCATTACATCATCTGAATAAGTTTTAATCTATGATGCACTGAAATGTTGAAAATACAATCATTTCTTGATAAGGAAATTAAGTCATCACATTTTTTTTTTATAAATAATTGATGCGTATGACTTTTTTAGTGGTAAAAAAGTAAGAAACGAATAAAAATTATCATTGAACAATAATTTTTAAAATGTATCACAGTGCATTAGAAATTTCAATTTTGAATGATATTAGAAAAAACTTCTTAATGCAGTTTCAAAAATGGTTAGAGAGAAAATGGTATGTTAGAATTACTAACATTTTCTATATAATCTAAAAGTTCCTAAGTCATGAAATTTTAATGTCATGGATTTTTGTATCGTTTATATTTCCCAAATATTCCAATGTATTTATTCTAATAGCCTAGGAATAAAAAGCTCAGAAACTATTTCCAAATATGACTTTCATAGTAAAACTGAGCTTCTTTAAAATCAACTGATACTTTTCTAAAAATATACTTATTATATTATTATAATTGAAATATTATAATAATATACAATATAATATATACGATTATAATAGTAATATGCGATATCCGCAATAATAGAATAATTTCGATTATTCTATTATTGCGGCAACATTGAAAAATAAGATATATTTGAGACCAAAATCTGATATTTAAATTATATTGACGCCCAATTTATCCAATATAAACGTCGAACAATACTCATTTTTAAAAAAAATGTTTTAAGTAATTCTACTTAGATAATAGCTGAAAATTTTTTTAGATCTCAAAATTTTTTATGAAGGCAGATAATTTTCGAAGACAATTATAGAAACTTATTTTTATTATTTTTAATCATGAGTAAATTCTTTTTAGTGAAATAGTCATTTAAATATAAATTTCACTTTATTAATAACATATAAAATGTATGTACTATTTCAAATAGTATAAGTGATAAAAAATGTATTTTTCTGTTGCATATTACATAAATGTATGCCAAATTCTTTTTTTTTACTTTTACCTACTCTAAATGGTTTATAACATAACATAATTTGCTAATTAGTTAACGGTATTTATTTTCATAAATGATTTCTATGGTAATTTCTATGGTATGGTATGGTTTCATAAATGATTTCTATGGATTTCTATGGTAAATGATTTCTATGGTAAAGATTTTTTACACAAATTTTCACTTATTACGCATATAGATTGCTTCATTCTGACCACAGAATAAAAATTATAAGAATAAGAAGAAAAAAAAAACCAATAAAAAATAGCACCGCCCCCCCCCCCCCTACGCATTTGATAACAATTTCGAATAAATCGCATTAAGAGCAACTTTCTCAGCTGCTCCTACCGCCAACATATTTATTCTTATTATTCCATTCTTCCTCGGTCAGAGTCATAATTTCCCTCAAGAAAAATCAATTAAATTATACACCACTACTTCAAGAAAGAAACATTCTGAGGGGATCAAACAGATGGTTTATTTCAGATGTCTAATGCCGAAGACCACGCTGTCGTCGGTCCATTAGAGTAACAAATTTAAGACGAGAACTTGTCCTCCATTTTCAACTTTTGAATTCCCTAGGCGACGAGTCTTTGGGAACTCCTCTTTTTCTTCTTTCTTTTTCCTCAGCTGCTTTTTTTTCTTATTGTTTTTCCTCCTTCTAAGAACTTTTCTTCTTTTTTTTTTACCTGCTATGGAGAGTTCTATCAGTGAAGGAGAAGAGTAGATAAAAGACCAAAGACACAGAGAGAAAGGTAAATTCTCAGTTGCCTCCTCTTTTATTTTTTCGAATCCCCGTATTTCTTTCTACATTTTTTTGAAGCTTAGGGTAGAAAGGGGACATTAGAGGGATCCAAAGAGAACTTTTAACTCCGCTTTATCTTATCAAAGAAATGGAGACAGAAAAGGCAAATAAACTATGTCTCTTAACCTATTGAAATATCTTGCAGTGGGGAATTTGGTTTTCTGTATCTTCACTTTGAGGTTATCGTCTGGTAAGTAATTTGGCGAGATAATATGTTTGTGTGATTACAATCGACGCCAAGAATCTTCAATCAGCTGTAACGAAAGCTTTCCCAGTAGAGGAATTCTTGCAAGAGAAGGGAAAAATTTACGAGTTAAAGCTAACTTTTAGTTAATAGCAGCGTAATTTATAACTATTAGCAAAATATATTTTTAGTTAGAATTTTTTTTTATGAACCTACATTTTACTTGAAACCATTTTCAGTCTTTTATAGAATATTCCAAATTCTTTGATGTAAAAATGTCTGAAAAAATATTTTTCAAAATTTAGAATTTTTATAAGAGGAAATTAATTTAAAACTGATTTCTTAAAAGTGAAATTCTATAAATAATAACAGTATTCAAAACTGCGATATTAAATTTATTAATATTCATCAAAGATATGGTAAATTTCACAATTAAGAGCTTGGCTGTAGAATGAAAAAATAAATAAATTCCGTTGGAACATCAAATGATTTCTATTCTGCATTTTAGATTTTCTAAAGCAATTTCTCTAACAGTTAATTGATTTAAAACTGATAATAAAGATCATAAAATTATCATTAAGATTTTTAAGGCAGATTTGTAGTTCTTACTTCTAATACAATCAAAGAATAAATTTTAGAGAGCGGTTTTTGACGAATTAAATTGTTAATTATTAACAAATCACAACCTTGCAGGAAAAAAAAATGAATTTGAATTCTCAATTTTGATTTTGATAATTTTTCAGAATCAATTAAATGCTATAATAAATTATTATATGTTTCAGAATAATTGCTTAATAAAATAAACGGTTTTCCACAATTTATATGTATATCATAGTGCATATGCCTTACTATATTATCTTTCCTCTATTTTAAAAACTTGAAAATAATAATAATTATAAGTTCAAGTTTAAAATAATG
>JAPMOR010032542.1:556047-636491 GCA_026543865.1 Argiope aurantia | reverse complement strand
ACACTGTTGCCAAACACATCAACATAAAATAACTGTTGCCACAAAAATACAATGCCGTTAATAATTATCTTACATTCGGCCATCCTGAAAAAAAAATGGACGACCCTGTCCATAAAATTACGAAAATGAGGCACATTGTAAATTATTCAAAGTACATAGTCCTGAAGGTATGTTGGCAATTTTTTTTATTCTATTTTCTCGTGGAGCATTTGGGAGTTCATTAACCATATCTTCCTCTTCATCATCATAGTCAACGTCAACGATTTCATCTTCATTTACAATGTGAAATAGTTTCATCTGCGATGCATGAGCTGTAGTTGTATAATGCCGTCTTACACGTCCTTGTGCTTTTGTTCTAAAATCTGTGATTTGATATACATCAGATGGAAACACCTTCACAACTACAAGGGGTCCTCTGTATCGAACTTGCGTTTTTGTGCGACTCCCAGGAGTGGTTTCAGGTAACCGTTTTACAACGACAACATCGCCAACAGAATATGTATGTGCATCACAGTGATGCTTATCAAAATTGGACTTCATTTTCTCTTGTGCTTTCAGTATATCGTTTCGTGCTTCTTCTTGCAGTACTCCAGGAGAAACATATTCATCCGACATTGGAAGCAATTCTCTTGGAAAATTATCAAGTTTTCTAGGCTTGTATCCAAATAATAGGTGGAATGGCGCTTTGCCTGTAGATTTGCTGGGCGACCAATTAATGCATCTCTGGATTTCAGGCAACATCTTGTCCCAGTCCCTATGGTTATCTGCATGCACATTTGAGGAAATCATAGGTATAAGCACACGATTTATCCGCTCCACTTGTCCATTAGCAGCTGGTCTTTGCGAGCAGTTCACAGTATGTTTTACGCCATGCTTCATGCAGAATTCTTTAAATGCTGATGATGTGAAACATGAGCCTCGGTCAGTAACGACTCTGATAGGACTTCCAAAGTCATTTATGAATTCTTCAAAGTACTTCAATACACATTTAGTAGAGCAACTAGTACATGCACGTAAACGAACAAATTTTGTCAAATTATCAATTATTACTAATAGTTCAGTATTGCGATTCGAACTAGCGTTAAAGGGTCCCAAAACGTCCATGTGTACTATTTCAAAGGGTCGTTTACCTGGCGGAATTGGATTGAGTTTACCCTGAACTTTTCCGGCGGGTACTTTCGTAAAAGCACATGTAACGCATTGATTTATATGCTGTTTTACATATTCTGACATTCGAGGAAACCAGAAATGCTGTGTTATAAGTAATTTGACCTTGTCAACTCCAAAATGACCCGAAAAATCGTGAAAGCGTACAACTAAATATTTCCTCATAGATCGTGGCATTACAAACAATTTTTTGCAGACACCGTTGTCAATTTGTAAGCGGTACAGTATTCCGTTTATAAGTTCATATTTACTGACAATATTTTTCTTTTCCGCTTTTTTCTTGGAGCATTTTAATATTTTAATGATATTGTTTAACTCTTCGTCCTGGGACTGAATTAAAGCTACTTTGTCTTCTTCAGTACTTATATAATAGACACGCGGTTTTTCACTTATATTTAATGGAATACTGGTATCAATTTCGACTAGTTGGTTCGGACATTTCACTATTATATCTAATGGGCTGCATTCAGTGGCTTCTTTAGATTGTTCAGGATCTTCGTCTTCTACTGGTGAGCGACTCAGGGCGTCCACATGGGTCATCTGGTCACCGGATTTATGCTTAACATCGTAATTGAATTCACTTAGCTGTTCTATCCACCTTGCCGTTTGGGGCCTTATATTTTTTTGAGTTTTTAGATATATAATTGCAGAACAATCTGTAATAATAGTAAATCGAAGACCAAGAAGAAGGGATCTAAGGCGACTGAGAGACCAAACAACAGCCAGTAGCTCCAATCGGCTCGAATGATAATTTTCTTCATCTGGATTAGTACGTCTGCTTACACAATAGACCAAGCGAAGGGTATTATCTCTGTCTCTCTGAAGTAGCATTCCAGCCAAACCCACGGAGCTTGCATCGGTGTGCAGTTCGGTTTCATCCCGAGGATCAAACAATTTCAAGACTGGTTTGGATACAAGAAGATTACGTAATCTTTCAAAAGAAGTTTGATGTTCATTGGTCCAGACAAATAATTGACCATTCTTTAATAAGCGGGTTAAAGGAGCTGCAATTGACGCATATCCAGCAATGAAGCGACGGAAGAATCCAGTCAATCCTAAAAATCTCTGAACTTCATCCTTTTTTTTGGGGAACAGGGAATTCGGCAACAGCAGCAAGTTTTCTGGGTCCAGGTTTGATACCATCCTTGCTGACAACAAATCCTAAATATTCAATCTCTTTTTTAGCAAACTCACACTTTGATAGTTTCAACGTTATCCCTGCATTGCACAATTTTTCGAGCACTGCTCTAAGCATATTGATCATATTTTCAAAGTTAGAGGATCCAAAAAATATGTCATCTATGAAACACGACACACCATTACATAATAAATTGCCTAAAGCTAATGACATACATCGTTGAAACACTGCAGGCCCGTTTGAAAGACCAAAGAATAGTCTAGTGGGTTCATAGTGGCCGTCTGATGTTGTAAACGCGGCCTTGCGAGCTGACTCATCATCCATAGGTATTTGATTAAAACCCTGGCAGGCATCAAGAATGCAAAACAAACTAGAACCAGCAATTCTGTCTAATAAATCATCTATATGTGGTAAAGGGAATTTGTCCTTGACAGTCTGCGCGTTTAATTGTCTGTAGTCAATCACCATTCGATATTCACCAGTTTTCTTCTTTACAAGCAAAACGGGACTGCTATATTCAGATGAACTATCTCGAACAATACCTTGATCTTTCATTTCTAAAATAATGTCTCTTAGAATCTGCCTTTCGTAGTGGGAAGCACGGTATGGAGAACGAGCGACAGGAGTACTACCAGCCTTTTCAACTATTTTCATGACTGTATTGTTGACACATCCCAACTCATTAGGACTTAGAGCGATGCACTTTCTGAATTCATTCAATAGGTCACAGACACGTTGCTTTTGCTCATCCGATGTGTCTGGTCCAATCTTTATGTCATCAATTTTAACTTTTTCTTTGAGATCTCTTTTGGCAATAGCAACTAGATTTTCTTTGTCACCGTTGATATCGGGATATTTAATAGAATCAACATTTTCAGTCGACCAAACACCTCTTAAAATAACTCGATCCTTCTTTAAGCGTAGAGTATTATCGCTGCAGTTAACTATGGGTACTAGTGTTTTACCATCTTGAATTAATAAAGACGAACTTGATTCATTATCAGCGTTATCAAAAGTCATCACTTCGTCATCCGTTGATTTGTTATCTACAACTTCCAACATTTGTATCATATTCGGTTGAACAGTTATCGTTTTTGATGCTCTCAGAATAGCAGTTGCATGGGGTGATTCTTCAACTCCAATGTTCGCTAGACGTCGAAATTCATCCATGTGAAACATTCTAGATTTTCCTTCCCGTCTTATCATCACTAAATTTGGAAAATCTATCAAATCCTTTCCGACAATGACGAATGGCCCTTGAAATGTATCATCATTTACAACGTGCAACTTCACATCCTTTAAAATTAAATTGTCTATAGCCACATTTACTGTACAAATTCCAAGTGATTGTGTTATGCCACCTCCAATTCCTGTTATAGAAATAACATTGTTTTTAGGTTGAACAAGCACATTAATTTGCTTTGCAAATGAGTATTTTATCATTGATATATCAGCCGCTGTGTCTATTAATGCATCTGTATTCATTCCATTTATTGATACGATTTTAAGTGTAACATCTCTATTAGAGCATGATAAGGAGGATAAATTTACTGTGAGATTACTACGTGATTTAGGACATTCCCTAGTTCCATGGCCTTCAGTCCTACATGATGTACAAAACTTAGGTCTTTTAGGTTTTACGCAATCACGTGCCAAATGACCTTTTTCGTAACAATTATAACACGTAATTGGCTCCATCATTCGATAATTAGTAGCAGAACGATTATTTATTTTGGTATTATATTGACCACCAATATTCTTATTATTTATGTATAGACCAGATAGCTCAATGTGTTCGTCAATTTTATCAGCCAAGCTCGTTGGCGACTTCAACAGTGACCATTCACTGATATAATATTCTTGCACTGTTAAAGGTGCGTCTTGCTTCATTCTATCTGATATTATTAAGTCCTTTAAATTTTCAAAAGTTTTTACATTTAACCCATTTATCCACCCATTGAAATAAGTTTCTAATTCATAGTAGTATTCTCGCCACGTACCTCCAGGTTTAATTTTATGCGAGTAGAACAATTGGCGAAATTTTTCAGCACTTAGCTTGAAACGCTTAAGTAGCAGTTCTTTCATATAAGAATAGTTTTCAGCCAATTCTTCAGGTTCTCTTATAATTATGTCGACTATTTCACTAGGAAGAACACTAGTCAAACACGCCATCCATAGAGAGGTTTCCATATTTACCCTCTTCATTACTCTCTCAAAATGTACTAAATATAATCCAATGTCGTCATATTTCAAATCAAAATTTCTTACCTGAGTCTTCCAGTCTATTTTCGGGCTGATTTCCACATTGGGCGCGTTTTGAGCAATTGGCGATAACGATTTGGCTTCAATTTCCAGCTTCTTTATCGCCAAATCATGTTCTCGCATAGCATTTCTTTCTGCAAGTTCAAATTCTTCTTTACGTTTTAGAGCAGCTTCCTCTGCTTTTCGATCGGCATTTATGTTACCGATTATTCCATGTATTATATCTTCATCATAATTCCTACTTTTCTTGATCAAACTTATCAATTCCACGACTTTATTATTTTCTCCGATTTCCTCTCCAAGTTCCACTGCAACGAGTTCTAAATCCTTTTTTCGTAATCTCGCAAGTAAAGACATCTTTCTAAAACTATACAATTATCCACTTCTGAATTATTAACTTATAAAACAAGACTAAATTCTTAGAATAACGAAATCACCATTTTATTTTTCAAGATAGAATTTTTTACACTGTTGCCAAACACATCAACATAAAATAACTGTTGCCACAAAAATACAATGCCGTTAATAATTATCTTACAATACTTCGTTTGAAGCAAAAGTAGCCTTCTGAAACAGAAATTGATCTTAAAAATTTAACATTTTACAATTTTTCTGCGTTTTTGCATATAATACGGTAAAGGACATTCATGGTGAGAATTTTTTGAAAAGAAATTAGAATGTATTGGACATATATAGCAAAGAATTGGAACTCTCCTTCAAAAATTAGAAATATGGAGAATAGGACTAAATGGAAAAGGAAAAAAATGATCTACCACTACCTCAATTAACTGCAGAATTGCTACAGAATTATAATGCGAACAAAGACAACGTACAGCATATGCAAAACGGTATTATTGCAGTGTGTATCTTGTGTTTTCACCAGCCACGGTACAGCTCTTCCCATGAGAAGCATGTCCCGTCATCGGTAGAAGGTAGTCGACCCTCACAATTTCTGTACGCACCTGCTCGGCAAGAACCACTCACCATGCCGAATCTTCTCATCCTCATATTTGGGGAGTACATCCCTGCACACACACATAAGATTGCAAGACACCATATATACAATAGACATAATATGACCTATTTTAAAAAATCGTACGATCAACAATTACTGTATAAGTGTCTGCAAAGAAAAATGCAAAATACAAAGGAATATTTTAGTGAAATTTAATGGAATTCTGAAATAGCAATTGGTAGAATTAAAATCAATGCAGAGTCACTTAAACGTGTGCATAAGTTTAATTACAGTTATTAAGTTATATTAGCAATTTTAATCAGTTAAAGGAAAACTGGAAGTTATTTGTTAAGTGGATTGCCATTAACTGAAAATAAGCTAATTAAGGATTCCAAGAGGCATTCCCTGTCAAAAACAAAGACTCGATGACAAAATGTTTTACCCAACCAAATAAGAAATATTTTCAAAATAAGACAAAGGAAAACTAAACTATCATAGTGGAAAAATTTAAGCACCTGAGATCATATTAATCATGTTTATCTATTTAAAAAAATCTTTAACTGCAATTTTCTCAAGGTTTTGCTTTTCCTAAAAATCTCACCCTCGGGGGAGAACCTCGGAATGAGAATGAGATGCTTCCGGTATGGTGGTTAGATCTCGCCACCCTGAAGGGTACACAAAAAGGTGGGGGATCTGGCTCATCCCACTGATGACGGAACGTACTTCCTTCGGGAAGGGTTGTACCGTGGCCGGTGATAGCCCAAAGGACTCAACTACAGTTCCCGCCAGTGTTGCTGTTGCGGCGGTTCGGTCATCCAGTATTATTTATCCGTGTGCCTTCGGACGTGTCGGAGAGTCAGTGCATGACTTTCCTAAAAACAACTCGATGTTAACATGATATTGTCACGTAGAACTATAGTATAGAACTCAATGACACACACAAGAGGTAGAGCTAAACCAATTTATTAACTGACCTCTGAACACAGTAACTAACAAATCTTCTGCTTTTATACTAGCAGAGAAAGTTCCAGAATACTTTTCTGGAGACAGTAAGAAAAGTCAAGGACACTTGCCTGGTAAACTAAAAAAATATCCAGAATCTTCTGGAACATAAAATAAAGGAAAACATAAAATCAAGGAATAAAATATTTACATATACTATGAATCGCATTCTCTCTAGCGAAATTCGAACCCACAGTCTCTTGATTATGAGACAAGTGCCATGACCATTCGGCCATTGAGATTCGACTGTCTTTCTTCAATGCGGCATTGCTCCCTCCTTAGAAGAACAGCGTCTCGATGTTATGACATTTCATTGTGCGACTCTAGTTCTTGGTCGAGTCACAGGGCCAGTATAAGTTGTCTTGTCTTCATGGTGAGTAGTCTCTTGAGAATGTCTCTTTCCGGAGCCTCCATAATTTTATAAGAATGTTGGTCGTCTTGTTCTTCTGGGTCATGGTATGGCTTCATGCGTAAAACGTGGACAACTTCATTCGGTTTCCGCCTTCTAGAATTAGGATCGAAATCGGCTACTTCATAAGTGACGTCGGACAACCGCCTCAAAACTTGATAAGGGCCGAAGTACCACTTGAAGAGTTACTCGGAAAGCCCTTTTTTACGAACTGGAATAAAAATCCACACCAAATCCCTTGGTTAGTATGCCACCATCCGATGTTTGGAGTCATAATGCCGGCGATCTTTCTGCTGAGCCTCGAGAGTTCATGCACGAGCTAATTGCCTCGATTCTTCTGCCTTATTGATCAGATGACTAACGTAATCGTCTTCTTGGCTGAACTTGGGGCAGAGAGGAAACATCGTATCCAACAGCGTTTCAGCTTCTCGCCCATGTAGTAGGTAGAAAGGCGTAAAACATGTGTCCTGCTTGGCAATGTTGTAGGCGAATGTGACGAACGGCAATATCTGATCCCAGTTCTTCTGTTCGACATCAACACACATAGAAAGCATATCTGCTAGCGTTTTGTTGAATCGCTCTGTGAGACCATTTGTTTGAGGATGATAGGCTGTTGTCATTCGATGAGTGATATTGCACAGTCAATTAATATCGGACACCAACTTGGACTGGAAAACTTGTCCACGGTCTGTAATGATAACTCGTGGAGCTCAATGCTTCAGGATTATGTCCTCTAGTAGGAATTTGGCGATTTGTATAGCTTCAGCCGTCGGTAAAGCTCTGGTGACTGCGTACCGTGTCAAATAATCGGTGCATACTACAATCCATTTGTTGTCATCGTCAGATTTTGGAAATCGTCCTAGCGGGTCGATTCCGATGCGATGGAAAGGAGAGGCAGCTGGTGGAATAGGCACGAGATAACCTGGTGGCTTCTGAGGAATAGATTTTCTCCTTTGATATTCTCGGCAGTGCATCACATATCTTCGAACATTTCTGTACAAGCCTGGCCAATGAAATCTCTTTCTTATTCTATCATACGTCCTGGTGAATCCTAGATGTCCGGCAGTAGGGTCGTCATGGAGAGATTCTAGAATACTGAGCCGTAAATGCAGAAGGGATCACTGGTAGAAATTTTCTTCCGGGCGGATCAAAATTCTTCTCTTAGAGGACTCCTTCGATTAATTCAAAGTTTCCCAGCCTACTTATTTTGGTACTTTGGTGGCTTCTTATTATTTTTGCCAATACCGGATCTTTCATCTGTTTTTCTGAGAGATTAGTGAATAAAGTTGCACCTATGGAATCCCCAGACCATGAAGCATCGACTTTTAATGGGTTTCTGGACAGACTATCTGCATCTTTGTGTTTTCTTCCACTTTTGTACACCACTGATACGTCGTATTCTTGGAGTCGCAGCGCCCATCTAGCGAGTCTTCCAAATGGATCCCTCAGTCCTATCAGCCAACACAGGAAATGATGGTCAGTGACGATTTTGAAAGCCTTTCCAAAGAGATATGGCCGAAACTTAGTTATAGCCCATATGGCCGCAAGGCATTCTCTTTCAGTTGTGGAATAGTTTTTCGCAGCCTTCGTCGGAGTGCGCGAGGCATAAGCTATTACTTTTTCCTTCCCATCTTGGATTTGGACTAATACTGCGCCGATTCCGTATCCACTAGCGTCAGTGCGAAGTTCTGTTGGTGCAGTTTCGTCATAAAGGCCTAAGACAGGATCGGAGGTAAGATCTTTCTTCAAGATATTAAAAGCTTCTACTTGTTCAGGTCCCCAACAGAATTTTGTGTCCTCCTTCAGTAACAACTGTAGAGGTTCGGCTTTATGGCAAAAGTTCTTTATAAATCGGCGATAGTAAGAGCAAAGTCCCAGAAAGCTTCTGATGTCATGGATATTCCTAGGCAAGGGAAAGTCACTCACGGCCTTTATTTTTTCTGAGTCCGGTCGTACGCCATTAATGTATATTAGGTGCCCCAAGATCTTTATGTCTTGTGCTCCAAAGCGACATTTTTTGGGATTAAGGATAAGGCCAGCGTTCTGTATACACTGAAGAACGGTATTCAACCTCTGAAGATGTTCATCGAATGTTTCTGAGAACACCACAATGTCATCTAAATAGCAAAGGCACATTGTCTATTTTAGATGTCGCAGAAGATTATCCATTATCCTTTCAAAAGTTGCAGGAGCGTTGCATAAGCCAAATGGCATCACTTTAAACTCGTATAATCCTTCAGGTTTTATAAAAGCTGTTTTCTCAAGATCGGCTTCATCAACTTCTATTTGCCAGTAACCCGAGTAGAGATCCATAGACGAAAAATATTTTGCCCCTTCAGGAAATCCAAGGTGTCGTCAATACGCGGCAATGGTACAAGTCTTTCCTGGTAATTTTATTGAGTCGGCGATAATCAACACAAAAACGCCAGCTTCCATCTTTTTTCCTGATTAAGACGACTGGAGATGACCATGGACTTTCTGATGGCCGAATGATATCTCTTTCTAACATTTTGGTTACCACCTCACTGATAATGCGGCGTTCAGATGGGGACACTCTGTAAGCTCTCTGACTAATAGGTAAGTGATCGCCTGTGTTTATTCGGTGTTTAACATTGAGTTGGTTTCAGTTCTTGAACGTCCTTTCTTGATCGGAAATTTCTGAAAACCTCTGGAGTAGATGAAACATTCTTTCTTTTTGGTCGATCCTCAAATCCGGAGCTATCATCGTGGTATAATCGATGACACGCAACTTTGCCTTTGAAGTGGTCGTGGAATAAGGCGATCCCTCATCTATGGTATTTACGCAGTCATCGTGTAAAGGTTCGGCATACCCGATGCACATACCTTTAGGGATGATCTGAGGTTCTCCTTGTCCGTTGGCAACCCATAGTTCGGCCTTTCCATTAAGGAGCGTAACTATAGTAGACGGAATTGCAATTTCCTTGTTCAAGAAGAGCATCCTATTTCCCTCTACTATTACGTCGATAGCTCGAAGGTTCTTACGGCCTAAGACAGTAATCTTTTTGATAGAACGAGCAGGTACTGTATAGTCTTCTATCGTGAATAAATGGCTGGAGTCTGGAGTTTGAGATTCTCGAATGACGTCTTGAAACAAGAGCTCCGAACGGCCACAATCTATAACAGCTTGAGAAGCGCCCAAAAAGTCCCAACCAAGGATGATATCGTGACTGCATTGCGGCAAAACAATAAATTCAAAAGCTTGAGGTCGGCCATTGATTTCGAGACGAAGCGTACATTTTCCCTCTGGCCTCAAGTAATTTCCATCGGCGACTTTTAAAAGAACATTGTTAGTTGTGGGAAACATAACTTTCTTCAGTAGGCGACGATACTTCTCCGAGATTGCAGAAAATGAGGCTCCAGAGTCCACAAGGGCAGGTACTGGCTTATTGTCGACGATTACTTCTATGTTGTTTCCGGTCATCTTCGCGGCACAATGTTGCGGCATCGGAGGATTTTTGTCACTAGCGGCTTCACCCCCAAGGAAGGTCGCACCGCTTAGTTTTCCTCATTTCTGCGGCTAGGAGATTGACTGGATCTTCTATATGGCGACGGAGATCTGTAGCGGCGTGTCGGCGATCGTCCTCGTGATGGGCTGGGCGACAAATTTTGGACTGCTGGTCGGCTGTATTCGTCGGCATAGCGTCCCTCATTCGACGGTGGACGGCTGAAATCTCTTCTATTAGCCCGATATGCTTCAAAAATAGCTTTGCGATCTCGGCAGTATCGAACTACATGGCCAGGGCGGCCACAATGGAAACAGACGGGTCTTTATCAGGGGTGCGCCAGACATCTGTCTTCCTCTGTGGTTGCTGTGCTACGGGCGTAGGTCGTCTGGCAACGTCAGCATAGGTAGGTTGGCGTCTTGGTTTGACCTTTGTCCACTCTGGTGTTGTCTGTGACAAAGGAGCCAAAGCATTTCCCACTTCCTCTCGCACAACGGCTTCAATGCCTTGATCTTGGAGTTCAGGATCGATTACTGGAGATATGAGACGCTGGACCTCTTCTCGCACTATTTGACGTATTAGTGATGCCAGATCCAATTTTTCGTCAATTGCAGCCATTGGTACGACATTTCGGAGTCTCAAATTTCCTACCACGGATCCTCTTTTGCTGCATCTGTTCGATCTTTCTACACCATTTAATAAAGTCCTCTGTAGTGTTTATTTCTTTCGTCAGTAGTGCCTGGTAAACATCTTCGGCGACACCTTTCATCAGATGAGACACTTTTTCTTCTTCTGACATATCTGGTTTGACTTGATGGCATAACCCCAACACGCTTTGGATGTAATATTGCGTGCTTTCGCCAGATTTTTTAGCTCTATTCTTTAGCTCACCTTCTGCCTTCTTTGGATAGTGCTGTGTTTCTCCAAATGCCTCTTTTAACATTGATTTGAAAACATCCCAGGAAGTCAATTTATCTTCATTATTTTCAAACCATTGCTTTGCTGTGCCGTCCAGGAAGAAGAACATATTTGCGTGACAAGTCCTGTCATCCCATCTGTTGAATTTTGACACTGTCATATTCTTTAAGCCATTTGTTTAGGTCCTGTCCCACATCTCCTTTAAATACAGATGGATTCCTGTATTGTGGCTGTGCTGGTGTCAGGATGATCGGTTTAGTTTCCTATTCCACAGGCATTTTTGTTGTCATTCTGGGTGGTGGATAATAAAGTCCAAATTCTGGTTCAAGGCCTTTAAGGCGATCGCTTCTTCGTAATTCCGTTTCCACGCTGACTGGAATCGTACCCGACGCCTCCACCAAAGAATGTCAACTAAAAGAAACTAAAGAAATGTCCAGTATCTTCTGGAACATGAAATAAAGGAAAACATAAAATCAAGGAATTAAATATTTATATATACTATGAATCGCATTGTCTCTAACGGGATTCGAACCCAAGGTCTCTTGATAATGAGACCAGTGCCATGACCATTCGGCCATTGAGATTCGACTGCCTTTCTTCAATGCGGCAATATTTCGAAACCTAATCGAGATTATTGTTTGAATAACACAGTATATGGTCGAATAATATGGTCAGTGAGGTGAGGCAAGATTTTTGCTGCTGGGGAAATACTTTTCATATTAATTTTCATTAAAAATTTCAAACAATACTGGCAAAAGAAACCTCAAATGTCATGAATCAGGTGACTCACTATCTACTAATCACAAAGTGAATAAAACAGAATGCTTGCATAAAAAAAAAATTATGTAATAGAAAAGTGTTTATTGCAAAATTCTGCAGCAAATTAATGGGAAACCGGCTGAAGTAGTTTCCCATAACCTTTCTGACGTACTCTAATAAAGGTGTTATCCCAGAGGAATCCTTGCATGGCAGTGGCGTTCAATAATTATGAAATATTAACCTTTAAACTGAATTTAGAATTTTTAATAAACCTATCATACCAACCTTGGTGAGATTTTTTACGCTTACTCTGAAATGCGGTTAATAACATCCAAAAATCGAATTTGTGTTTTATATGCGTATTTCCAACCCGATTAAAACACAAATTTAACATAAAACTATACTTACAATCACAAAATCCCATACCAATTTCTATATATTTAAGTCATTGCATTTTTGAATTATTGTGTTTACATGTTTCTGAAAGTAGATCAATAGACAGTCACCCCTTTATTGGATTTGGGTCAAATTTTTATTGGTATGTATGTATATATATATACATACCACAGATTTTAAAACCGTGAACCGAATTTTATCCATATACCTTTGGATATGTCAAACGGATTTCTTCTGTATTTTTTTTTTTTTAACTGAATGCAATTGTTTAAAAATATGAGCATCACAAAAATATGCTCATTAATGAAATATTTATCATTTATAATTTTTCTTAAAAAAATTGCTTTTTGACTTATAAGGAAATTGTTTAAAAATATGCATATATTACATTATCTTTTTGAATTATTCAAAATTATGTCAATTTTTACATCACACTAACTTATAGGATTTTTGATATGGTGTTGTAATTACCGCTAAATCTTTGTATATGCATCATTTATTATGACTTCAAGGAGTTATGCAAGTCATATGAAAATCAAGAAATATACTAGGTCATCATTGCATAACAAACATATTTAGATAAGCACAAACTGTTCAGTTGAAATAGGACCTTTCTCCTCTCAGTCAATGTGTAATCTCTATCAAATTATATAAAATATACTGAGAAGAAAGGAGATTTAGAGCTTCCAGTATGACATTTAACATAATGATTAAAGGCTGGCATATTCCCTGTAAATTGCTAAATGAATCATGCAAAAAGCTTTCAGAAGTCGTAAAGAGCAATCTATTCTACCCAAAGCTAAAACTATTTTGTACATAGTTACTTCTTCGGCAATAGATGATCAGTATGAAAGGATTTTTCATTAAATTTTAAATTAAAAATGAATCAAAATAAGAGCATTCTTAATTTTTGCACCACTTTGAAATTTTCAGCAATACTAATTTTATTTCCATACAATTTTCTCTAATTTTAACAAATTTTAAAAATATGTGGAACAATTGTATTCATTGTTTTAGTTACAGCAGTTATACACAAGTATGTAGCAATGACATTAAACAAATTTATTTGTGGACATATTAGCCTTGTTAGAATTAAGAATAATTTTTCTAAATAATTCAATTGCAAACTAATTGCAACGCTTAAAATATTATTATGGTACAGTTTTGTATTGTTCCTTAAACATTTGCTACAGAGAGAAGTGTTTTTCCAAATGTGTACCTTACTCTTTATTCAGATCTATTTTCTATTATATTCCACAATTTCTGCAGCTTAATAGATTTAGTTTATATTAATGCACAGTTAACTATGCATTAATAGATTTAGTTTATATTAATGCACAGTTAACTATGCAATAATATATAAACTAATATTGCATAAAAACAACAATTCCATACATTCGAAGAGCACCAAAGCCTATTTGCAAACATTGTTTTCTAAATGTAAGTTTGAAGGATATTAATTGGCAGATTAAATCAATAAATACATTTACAAAACCCAAAATTTTCAAGAGGTATTCAAAACTGCACTCATAAGCAGTAGAATATATTTGATATAAAAACTGTAGTATAATTATTTGGATTTTTTGTTCCATGTTAAAAATAATGTCACTTTGATCATTACTCTATATTGTGAACTACTTAATAATCGCTTTTCAAATAAGATCAACTTCAAGCAAAATATATCAGAATATCAAATAATACATTTTTCAGATAAGATTAACTTCAAGCAAAATATATCAGAATATCAAATAATACATTTTTCAGATAAGATTAACTTAAAGTAAAATATATTGATCTAAATTTTGATTTAACAGAAAATGATTACAGGAATTAAATATTAATTTTATTCTTTGCTGTTACATTAAAATTAATATTTATTTATATTTTACATATATACATTTTTTTATATATATACAATCCTGAATATCATTAAGAGAAAAATTAATGAGAGGCAATCACATTCTAAGTAATGATTTCATAGTAGAAATATTTCAACATGCTAGCACCAATTTCCAAACCACAAAACATTAGAATAAAAGAAAACTCTTTAAAATCTGTTGTTAGTTCAAAAAGTAAGGCTTCTGGATTTGCTGCTTCATTCCCATACAATAGATTTCACAATTTGCAATCAAATCTTTGTATTAAATAATATGAGAACAAGAAAGAATTTACAACTGAAAGTGTTTGAAGAAATAATAAAAAATAAAGGTATCTACAGAAACAATCTTCCTTTAAAAAAAAGAAAGAAGGGGGGAAGAAAAAAAAAAGGTGAGAATGTTGGGTCTTTATATGGCAGCAATTTAATATAGTATGACAAAAATTTATCATATCAAAACTTTTTAATGCTAAATTACATAAGAGCTCTATTTTATTAGTCTCTTCATAAATTAACACAGTAGTAACTACTGAATTCATAACAGAGCACTCTTAAAAAGTATCATCAAATAATTGCCAATATAATAACTCTCAAAATATTTTTCATTTATTTAGTATTTCCAGTTTCCAAGCATTTGCAAAACAAGAAAATGAGCAACAGGTTTAATTAAGGATGGTTTTTGAAAACCCACTGAAAATTAGGCATAATATGTAGATTTGTATTGATTCAAATCCCAATGGAGACAGCATCAAAATACGATGATTTCTCAACAGCAAAAAATTTTAATGCGATAATTTACATAAAAAATTCTAATCCATATGGCACATAAATCACTTATAGTAACTTACTATCAAATGGTAAAGTTAAATATAAATGAACCCACATACATTTTTTCGACTGCTTCGCTGAACATTTATACAGCTGCATTGAATTCAATGCTTTGCATAGCTAATTAATGGAGCTGCAAAATATTATTTGTAATGTTTTGGAAATGGTTTGCTGAGTCAATAAAATATACATTCAGCCAGAAGATAGAAGATATAATTTTAAAAAAAAATCTAAAAACAGACTTCAAACAGAAAATTTAATCGAGCACAAAAATAGACTTAACTGCTGCTAAATGGCAATAGTTATGATTTGAATATTAAAGTTGAAGCCCATATCTTCCAAAAAAATAATAATACCAAAATAGTCTTTGAATTATCTTAAGATTTAAAAAAATTAGTTTTTACTTCCCCTGATACTAATTTTATTTCAACTTTAATTTCAATATTTTATATTCAATTTTATACAATATAAGTAACTATGTTTTTAGATGCTATAATAGAATTCAAATTCATCCACCAAGACATTAAATTGCGTTTTTGCCAATCATCAAATTCATAATAGAATTTTCACTTCTGCTTTTATTTTGTAATGTATATACTTTTTAATTTGCAGTAAGTTGGTTCATTGTAATTTAAATATTTTCAATCATATAAAATGAGATGACAAGTTTTTAAAAAATTGCATTCCATAAATCATTTAACAGTTTAAAGAGTTAATAATCTGGGGTCACTGGGTTAATAATCTGGGGTCACTAAAAGCAGCTAGTATTAAATAAAACTCTTAGACCATTAAATATTTAAACATACAAATTAGCAAAGCCACAGTTATAGGTAATCTATCAAACAATCATGCAGAATTTTTTTTTTCTCTTGGACATGTTAAGTAAAATTGACAATTTGAAATCTAATTCCTCATTTAAACAAAGAAAATAACTACATGTCTCCTAGTAAACAATAAATTTATCAGCAATATGATTGACCAAAAAGGGGGAAAAATCCATAAAATAGCATCAAATAATATGCTAAAGAAAAGAAAAAACATGTAAAAAATATGAATTAATCTATTTACAAAAAAAAATGTCAAAACTACAACCAGTTGGCTTTTATAATCATTTCAAAATGTTTACAAAAGTAAAAAATCAATAGCATTTGATTTTACCAAAGACACTTTAAGAAGTATATTGTCCGGGAGGAATTTAGATGTATACAAAACAGCAAATGTGAGGAAAAAGCCAGTATTTTATTTTAAACATACTTCAATAGCATATTTTAACAAATATGTCTTTAGAGGTCAATGGATCTTTCCAGCATCTTATTATTTTTCACAAGTATTTCATTGACTTAATAGACCTCTCATAGTTTGCTTTAGAGCATCAATCATTTTTACAAGCAGCAATTTCATTTTGAATACAATATTCAGATGAGAAAAAAATTTTGAAACCTGGGACCTCTTTTTTTTAAGATGAATATTTCTCTGCAATTTGGCAGATCTTTTCTAGTACTTAATTATTTGTTCACAAATATTCTTCCCCCAACTACACCTCTGCAGTTCCTAGCTGATGAATTTATGTTCCACAGAAATTTCTGTCCATTTTACTTTTAAAACAACTTTTTTAAACAGTTATTTAAAAAATTTCTTAAAAAGTGGTAACACATAAAAAGTGCGAAAACTGCAGAAGTCTATACCCGACTTATAACTGAAACGATATTAAAAAGCAGTCCCCCTCCAAATAATAGTCCAATGAAAAGGTATTAAAATTGGTTCAAATTTATTTACCATAAAAGAATTACAACAATAGTTCTGAAGTGACAAAAATAACTGTACAAAGTATTACTGCAGAATATCAATATAAATTGTGAAATTAACTAAATATATAAGAGCAGAATAATCAGATCGAAATATATATATATATAATTATCTATATGATTGTTTATAACTACAAAAGAACTATAATACATTTTATGTGGAAGACAGTGTTATTTAATATATTTACAAGCTGCCTCAAAAATTTTCCACGAAATCATACAATAATTTACTATTCAACATTTTCAAAATATCACTGACATTTTAAATAGCAGTAACTTATATCAATATTTTTCTTTTCAAAGAAAAAGGAACTTAACTTTTATGAAACAATTAACTGTTTTCAAAATTAAAATTATACTAAAAAAAATACTAAACTTTTTAAAAAATGCTTTTCAAGAGCTTACTGAAATTATAAATGATACAATATTACAATACAACTACAGTGATAAATGATTGTCAGCAGCTTTAAAAATTAGTATAAAGATAAGTGTTTTTGTTTTTTCAGAATAAGATAAAAATGTCCTTCAAAACTTTCAAAAATAATTTCCGAACGTTATTCCCAGTGAACTACCTTTCATCTTTTTTCCTTTGATGGGAGACGGGGTAAGGCTGGAATTCGCGGAGTTCGAAGGATCAAGCTCCTGTTAAAAATAAAAATTACCAATATTAATAGGAAAAATTGGTATTTCTAACAAATTAAAACATTTGTATCCATCCAATTACCATTCCCAACTGTTTTAGCATAAAATGCTAACAGCAATTTTATATCTTTATGGTATTATTCAACATTCAGAAATCAGACATCTTGGAGATATCATACATTACCATATACTTACTGGAAAGTTCATTAATAATGTGATTCTGAAGATTGGAGTAAAATATGGCTAAAAGTATATAGCAATTTCAGCATTTATTTTTCAGAAGTGGATTTTAAAAAACACAGAACAATTTTTATACATAAATGAAATTTTAGAAAAACCCACAGAACAAAAAAACCATAAAAAAATATTTTTTTACATACTTTACATTAAAAAACATACACAAGGTATAAAGCAGATGTGGAAATAGGAATGAAATAGTCACAATCACCAAAGAAAGGGGTACCCAAAGTAGGATTTGTGCAAATTTGAAAAGACACAAGACATGGAAAGCACATCTAGGAAGCACTACTGTCAAAAGCAGCTTTCACATACAACTAACCTCGATTCTGATTCAAATGATGCATTTGATTTAGGAGTCTTGAACCACTGGCTGCTATATGGTAGTAGTGCTTCTGGTAACATTCGGGGTAACTGCTGTTAAAACAAAAATATTATATGTTTAGAGAAAAGCTATTTTTGTTTTGAAGGCTAAATGCATATCCAGTATCTCTCAGTAGAAACTTAACTATGTAATATATTTAAAATATAATCAATTTTTAACATATATTTATTATATGTTAAAAATTAACTGTCACTTTGAAATAAAAATATCTTTAGTCTTATTTTTCCTATTGTCTATTTCAAATACAGCTTAAACTTGATAATATGTAATCTTGAAAATAGTCACATTAGTATCCAATATAAACCTTATGGTCCAGTAAATGTAAGCATGAACATCAAGCAGCTTATTATGCTAGCTGTAGTAATTCAAGTTTAATATGTTAAATATAATTTTCCTTTTTTCTATTTTAATGTAAAACAATGGCTAATCCACTAGTAATCTGCACCAAGGAGGAAGAAAGAGAAGTGATTGAAATTTTCTAGTCAGAAAATCTAACATGAGCTGAATTCAAAGGAAATTTACAATATAATAGCTCCCATGATTCTATCCAGGAGGCAACACTAATAACATGTTCATGTTCTCCACCCAACCACCTCATAGAAGAGAGCATAAGTGAATTAAGGATTTAAGACATTAACTGTTTTGGGCATATTCATATATCTGCCTAGTTTACAGTAGTTATCCATATCATACATAAAAAAATAGTTTACTACATTTTTAATTTTTCCACATCATTTTTTAATAAGCATGTTATGTTACCAAAAAATGCAGTTAAAAACTACATTGTATTTTCTCATCTTTTACTGGCCAGGAAATGTTATAATTCATTTTTCATGTTTCCCACCTTTAGTTGTACGACCTATACGATCCATAAGTCTGACTATTTCCTGGCCTTATGAAATTATTTTAGTAAAGCAAATCATAAAGAACAATAGAATCTATTATCTTGTACCTATTATGCAAGGGAATTCTGATAATTATATCAGGTGTCAAATGAAACTTCAAATAAATTCTCATTCTTCTAAATTCCTTTCAGTACTGTTTTATAGAAATTACTTTATATATATTTTCATAATTTTTAGACATTCTATCATTTAGAATGTGGTTGAATGAGCTGTCTTCCGATGGTACAATATATAGGTAATTGTAATAAAATAAATATTTTTTTAAGTTGTTAATTAGGGGAAAAAAAAGAAACTTATGTGTTTAAAAGTTGCCTGGAAAACCTACAAATAACAGGAACACATTTAATATCCATGTAATGATGTAAATATTGCAAAAATCAGGATCAGAAATTGAAAATCAGGGAAAAATAATACAGACAAATAGGCAGGAAATAATCAAAAACTTAATATTCTCCTGTCAAATCATCAGCAAAAAGCTTTACTTCCCTTATAAAGTCTACAAACAACTAAATGCTCTAGTATAATGTCATTTTTAAAAAATCACTCAACTGTTTCTGTGATTTCTGAATAAGAATTGATTCTGCTTGGACTTCATATTTTGTTCTTGCTCATACTGTACCATCAGATAGAAGAAATATGCTTTTAAAAAATTGCCAACTTTTGCCAAATGGAAAAAAGCGATTTATAAATGGCTAGATGAATAATAAGCATTTTGAAAAGAATATACAAGTCTGTAAATTGTTGCATCAAGTTTAATAAAGAGAAAGGAGACAATGTAAAATAATAACATTTTTTCAATTAGGCATAGGCTTAAAAAGAATGGAATCTAACTGCAAATAATCTTTGAATTTCTTCATTAAATGGACAATGAATTAAAATGCAGAATCACATTTCTGAAATTGATTAAACTCTACAGAAAATAAAAACTGTTATAATCTGAAATATTACTGACTGTATATTGGTTTCAAGCACAAATATTTAAAAAGTTTGTCCATTTATTTCAAGGATTATTAATCAAAGGGGAAAAAATTTAAAGGCAATAAATTAAAATTTCTAGATTAATGATTTCAACAACAATTTTACAACTGTAAAATTCTGAATATATGATTTCCTCATGAAATTTTTGAAATTTATATTTTTTTAAATGAATGCAATTTGCCATTTATATTGATTTCAAGAGTATTAAAATATTTCCAAAACACTAATTTACTGGCCATTTTACAGTGCAAAAACCAGATATGAATAGAATTCAAAACCAAGCTGCATCAGCACATTCGAATTTGTAAAGCAGCAGCTAATCTATACACTTTGATAGCTGGATGCAAAATAATATGCTTTCATAAAACACTCTCAGGACACAATTTATAAATCAAATTTTAACATTACTGATTAAAAAATTTATTCCAGTTTCAAGCCCAAAACTAATCATTTAAAAATGTAATTTTGGAGTAGATTTCTCTGTCTGCATTTTATAAGAACAACAACAAATTATAACAAGTTCCTAAAGAATATGTCTACTGCGGCTGAAATTCCACTACAATTGAGTTTTCCTGTAGTGGATTCGTTAACAGGTCTTGTTTCTGTACATTAATATCTGAGATTAAATTAATCAGATAAATATTGTTAGAAATTAAATATAAATATCAGTTTGGAAACTCATTCAATTCAAAGGAAATATTTAGACCTATCTTTACTTTTCAAATGAATAGGGGAACAGATATCGACTTTTATAAAGAAAAGGAAGAAATTGCCATGATTTATCTATATCATAATAGTATTATATAATTTATTAAAAAGAGAATAATTTATTTACACTTTCAATTAAACATTTAAATTATCTTATATAAAAAATATAAAAAAATAACTTAGATATTAGTAAATTATTAAAATTTCATTTCAATGAAAATAATATATAAAGTCAAAGACAAATAATACTACTTACAGTAAGGTTTGTCACAGATGATAATTTTAATGTTGAAATGGTATTAGATGATGAACCACCATTTGTAAGAGGACTAATTATTGTAGAAAAAGCTCGACTCAGACCTCTTTTCGTAGGTGTTCTTTTCATGGACCAAGCCCTACCAAGCTTGTTCTTTGTTTTGCTATTTAAAAATGAAATTTAAATTATTAATTATAAACATTACTTTAAAATATTTTTAATTTGTTTCATAATAACACAATGTATTCAATGTTCAGTGCATTGCTTTATATTATTATTAAGAAAAGCAACTTCATAATAACATAAAGCAATTTAAAGGGTTGTGAATTAAAAGTTAATGAAAAGAATTGTTTAATGAAAATAATTCCATCATATTTCAATTGATATAACTATTTTATTTTTAAAAATATTTTAAATTTTAAAACATGAAATAGAATATTTACTGTTTTAACATAAAACTTATTAACTTCAACAAATTATGGAAAAGTTTTCAATTATATGTAAATAATTTTCATCTAAATTTAAATTATAGAAAAAGCACTCACTTTAAAGCTTTTGTAAGAGCATTTCCTGAATTTTCTACGGAATGTAAATCTAATTGCTCTGGATCTAGAACGGCCATTAAATTCTCCTATAAAATGAAAAGATAAAAATAAAGAATGTTTTCATCAGAAAAGTATCCATGAAATCAACTGAACCCTTATTAAATTAATTGAAGTCTTAGCAAAAACGAACCTTATAAAATTAAATAACTGCATGTTGTTTTATTTTTTATAATTTTTGTAATAAGATCTTGCAATGTTTCAATTATTTCATATCAAACATGAAAATTGCATCATACATTGTCAGGAATTCTGTTAACAAAATTCAATCATGAAGACTACACTTATAAAATATAACTTCTGTTGCAGAAATATGATAGTTATGTCAGTTGTAGAAATATTGGATAACTTTAGCCCATAATGAAGTAAAACATTTCACTTAAAGCAGGACTAGATAAGGTAATAGACAGGATATTCCAAATTATTTTTGTTTGGATTATTTATTACTTTTAATACCTAGTGTTTCAAAAAAATGGTGGAGAAGGGGGGGTTCATGAAACTGGATGACAGCGGACAAAAAATCTGAATAAAAAAGATGAAAGGAATCCTTTTATAGAATTGATGAAAATTATTATTACTTACTGTGCACTCAATATTTTTATTTATAGAACTTATATAATAAAAAATTACAATTCTAAGTTTATTATTTATGTATTTCAATCAGGTTTCAACTATGATTTAATACTGAAATGAAAATAAGAGAATAAACTTGAATGTCAAGATATTCAAACAAACTAATGCATCGTCCAACAAAAAAATCCCCTTTCTGGATTTAGCATTATAAAAATACATACCATGCCATTCTATATTTGTATTAAAAAATATTATAATCATTGAAAAATTTAAGGGAGATAATTCATTTCACTTAGTTTTGCAACATTCTAAATTCTCCTAAAATAATTAAATGAAGAGTTGACAACACATATTTTATGGGATGTAATTTTTTTAAATCAAAAATTCTAGGTCATAATTTTATTTCTTCAAAATTATAGTTACAAAAACCCATAAATAAAATCCACTATTTTTATTTTAAATAAGAGGGAAAATAATAAATATTTTAACACTATACTTAGCCCTCATCAAATGCTGGTTTTTAATATGTGATTCTCACAAGTATGTAGCTAATTTCAGAAAATGTGGAAATCATTAAATAATATAAAATAACGTTTTTATTAGAACTTTTTTTCAGGAGTATCACAAATACATGAGTAACAAATAATTATTTATAGGTTTTTAATGTATGATATTTCTTAGAGCAGTCTCCAACATGAAGAAATTCTGTTCACATTTCACAGAAACATACCATTTTTCTTCTCCCAGGCAACTTAAGATTAGAATATATTAAGCAGTCATTCTGTTTTCCTTCAATATCAAGTCGGAAAATATCCCATCTGATATCTCCTCATTGTATTTTGTTAATGGTGTTTTATATCTGGCAGTTTCATCTTCATGCAAATTCCCAATTAATGACATCATTATTTTCTGAATAAAATGTATATAACACTTTATGATTCCACTGTTATTTTCACCCTTAGAATCAAAATCATTTTGAGAATGTTTTCAAAACATTCTCTGCCACTATCACTATCAAAATTTATAAAATGTTCTTTAATCATTTTGGGGGTCAAATATTAAAAATCAAGTACAAAAGGCAGCAATATATCACTGGAGAAGTCAAGTATGCTGTTAGTGATACTTTACTGATAAGGCAATCGCAACCGCATTTCATAGAGAACATGTTTCAATAGGTTCCTCTTGTCACCTCTCATATGATGTACAATTGCAATGACAAAGTGCAGCTGTCACCTAAGAGGGGACTTATGATCATTAAGAGTTAATAACAAAACAATGAGCCATTAGCCAAAAATGCCCTGAATGATTGATCATAAAATCTAGTTTCTGCTCCATATCAGAGAAAGTGAATTGCACAGGCTACAATCAATTCTATGTTTTAATGAATAAGTATTTGAAAACAGAAAATAATAATCTTAGTTTAAAGGTAAATACTATGCAAGACAGAAATCACATGAGTTATCAGAAATATTTTAATTTAAATAACTTCATACAGGTTTTGAAGTGCACAATTTTGCTTTATGTGGCCCAAAGTAAATGAAATCTCCTATACTTTCTCCTTCAAAGGAAAGGCTCTTGCAAAAATGGAAACATCTTTTGTTTCAAAGAAAATTCTAGTATTATGAAATATTAATATTCATCACACTACATTAGATTAAAAGTTTGTGTTAGAATTTTGATTCCCACTGGTGGAGAAAAGGGAAAATTCTGTTTCCCTAACCAGATTTATTCGAGACGCCGATGCGGCGACATATACACTCTCTCTCTTGTCTTTGTGTTGTGATGTGCTTGTGTGGTAGCTTAGAAATATCTGTGTCCATATATGTGTGAAAATAAAACCTATGAAAGTTTCAACACCTGCTTTGTCATTAATGAAATTGCCATGCACCGATTGAACAGTTTGAAATAATTACTTCTTGAGAGAAAACTTTGATTTTGTTTAAATTAACATTTGAGAATATTTTATTTTTGAAAAAATGGATAACTTTTCCTTTAGAGCAATCTCTGAGAATTGTTTTGAAATTGCTTGCAATAATTCTTATAATTTATAAGTTTTAGCTTTTATTTTAATATTCTTCGATAAACAGAATCCTAGATAAATATTACTATTAATTATTGTAGCCAATCTTTTTATATTAATAGCCAACAGCTAAACATGGCAATGACTGCAGCTGTCCTAATGGGGGGAGTCTTTTCCCCCTCCTTCCTTCATTTCAAATAAATACAAATATAATATCAAAATTGCTTCTTTTTTTTTTAATTGAAAACTCCATTATCATCAGTAACTGATGAAAGCAGTAGTATTTCATGTTTAAGTGATAATATACCTGATATTATATCATACAGAAGAATAATCAGGTAGTTTAAAATAATTTTTCTTGCTTTGTAATTGCAGTATTTGCAGAAAAAGAATTTCCCTTTAAAATAAAAAATGAGGTTATTTTATTATATATAACAAAACTTATTATTAAAAAATTATTCATTTCCAGCAAAATTAATTTGCATATAAGTGATCAAGACCAAACTTAATATGAGATAAACTTTTCCTAATCCTGCATTTTATAAATCACATTTTATAATAACACAGGCTTCGAAAGAAAAAAATAAAATTTTATAAAATAATGAATTGTACCATCAACAATGAGAAACAAAATAAGAAATTAAATTGAGAATAATTAAAAATTAATCGTAATTAAGAAATTGTCAATTAAATTATGATTAACTGTAAAAAATAATAATTTAATGCTTTAAACATTAAAAATACAGAAGAATTATTACATATAAGAAAATTAATCTCAATAACAATAAAATTTGATTCTGAAAAAACTGAAATCTACATTTCTGCAGAAATATGTCTTGTCTAATGAATGGAACTGAAATTATCTTAAACATTAATAAAACTCTAAAAATTACTTTTATGAGCAATATTTTGCTACTTTATAAAGTATATCCCCAAAAGAAATACTTACAGAATCAGCTTTGCATACACTATTGGCAACTTGACGACAGAGAGTACGTAAAACCTCTTTTTTGTTGATTTCATCAATCAGTATAAATACATATAAAAGCTCTTTCAGTTCTTTGCTTGACCAGCAAACAATGGCAAACACATTTTTAGTTTCTAAAAATATTGGAAATTCATTTAAAAATGTGAAGTACACTCTTCAAAAGAAAAATTTTAAATATATTTTGAATAAAATTGCTTGACTTATTCATTCGCTCAAAACATTTTATTAAGGATGGTAAAATATTTTAAGTGAAATTCTGAATAGAAATTTCTGAAAAATAGTTGAACTGGAACAGCAGATATGGAATATAATGGGGGTAAAAAAAAAAGAACAAAATCATGTTTAAAAATGTTATAAATATTAATTATAAAATGAAAATAGAATATAATTTCTTATATAGAAAATAAAATATCACACTTAAATTAGTCCAAGTTTCTAGAAGTTTGAAAATTGCTGTTGTAAGGTAATGACTTATAAAAGTAAAACGATATTCTAATTTCTTGTCAATTTTTAAAACATAATTAAAGGAGAAACAGAAAATAAATGAATTCCTTCAAATAAGTTAAAACTATGAATTAATTGTATGTAATTAAGTTAGATATGTTAAATAGTTAATTAGCAGATTTTAAATTCAAACGCAAATTAAAATATAATTTTATTTATTTTAATCTATCACAATGAAAAGGGCAATTAGCAGTTTAAACACAAGAGCATACAGTTTATTATTATTCAGATTGAAAAATATACAATTTGTTTTCACAAATTTATAAATATAAATAAATCCCAAATTTTTTACTAAATATATACTGTTCAGTTAAGGATCCTGACATTAGCACTTTCCGAAGACTTTATTTTTCTAAGGAATGGTACATAGGAAGATATAAAGTTATCCTAATATGCTAAAAATCTGAATTCATCCTATTGCTAAATGTAAACATCTTTAATTTTTACACACACACACCTTTTTTTAAATTAAATTAGCGGCTCTTAATACATGCCTGAATGCATGGAAGATATTTAAATCCAAGAATAAACACTACATTCTCTTTTTCACTTTCGTCATTTTTTTGTCCATTGAAAGCTTAATAAATTACCTTAAAACTCCCTGTTTACATGACTGCAGTTTTGAAAAAAATGTCAGCAATATGGCACTGTTTAAATCAAAACCATTAAAGGATTAATAAGTGAATAAACGTTATGAAAGGGAAATTCATTTTCTAATAATATCAAAATTTAAAGAACAAAGTGTCATGCAAAAAAAAAAAAAAAAGAATTACGCAGTTTTGATTATTTACATTACATGCAAACAAATTTGATTCTGAGGGCCTTTTTGCAAGCTAGTTGCATTCTTCTAAAAACTTTAATCATTAAATAAAATATTTTTATACTACATATTAAGAAGTTTTTTTAAAATAATTTTACAGTTTGCAAATGTACTGGAAAGAAAGGGGAGGTAAAGTTTTTGATAAAACAAATATGAAAAGATTTTTGAACTAATAACAAGAATTTCATAACTAGTCTTCTAAATAATATATGATATTATATACAAATAAATCTAATAATATGTGAATATATATGATTCTGTCCATTTTCTCTAACAATAAAAAAAAAATTAAGATTGTGTCAAATTTCTAAATTTCAAACCTCTGTAAGTCCAAAAAAATTCTTTTATGAACATGAATAAATGTGAAATGGTTTCAGCTAGACAGATAAAAATTGAGTACAGAGTCTTAACAACAAATTTGTAAATTTCAATCAAATTTTGAATAAAATCTATTCATGGGAAATTTGTCAGCCTGTCTGAGGGCAAGTAAGTATAACCGGTCGAACATAAAAAAAAAATAGATAAAACAATTTTAACATCTAAAATAGAGTTTTGTATCAGATTTGGATCCATATCTACCAATAGATTGGTCAACTGTTAGGCTGCATGAAAATGTCATAACTCAAAAATGCAGCAACTTATATGATCCTGTGACTATAACTGTAGTTCTAAGATAAATATCGGTAACAATTCGCTGAAGAAATGAGCCTCAATACTTACTTTATATTACTTTGTCAAAAGCTTACAAATTTTTGAATTTAAGGATAGTTGAAAGATTTGATAGTAATCCATATTAAAACATGTAACAACAATTTGAAAAATAAAATACTAATACTTTCATATATTATTGCAAAACAGCAGCAATGTAAACACTTTTACTTTTTTTTAAATTTATTATGAAAATATTCTAATACTAGTTAGAAATGACTTTGATAGTTAAAATTAATGATTTTGATAAAAATAATAAAAAGCATAGAAAAATCCACAAAGATTTTGAAACATAAAATTACAAAAATAGGAAACAAAAACTGCAGCAATTATTAGATGGATATTTTTGTCAAATAATAAAAATAATTATAAACCAAGGTTGAAGCAAAAATTCATACTGAAATACATAAGAAAATTTATTTTCATATTACAAAATCAATCAAGGAAACAGAGCACTTTGCTGGCATATGTTTATTTGTTCTATTTGTTAAAATTTGGTTCTTCAGATAATTATTTTAAACAAGTTAATTTTTTTAAAAACATCAAGAATTAGCTTGGTTCTACCTTACCAGGCTGCTTTCTCTTGGCATCAGTTTGTAGCTTCAAAGAAGAGCATGTGCTATATTTTCTGATTGAAAACATTTCAGATACTTTTCTTGCATGTTCAAAACCAATGTTTGTTTGCAGGCAAAAGCAGCAATTATATGAATGGATACACACAATAAATAAAAATTTTAGGAAGAGCTAATTTTCATGACAATTCTGACTATTGACACCATCTACTTAAATTTGTAATGAAACCACTTAGAATAAGTTTTGCAACCTCAAAATACCAAATCAGTATTCATATCAATATTCCCTCTACCAAGATATCATTGAGGATATCAGAAAATTCTTTATATTTTAAATTTTTAGTATCAAATTTTAAAAAGAGAATAATGATATTATACTTACCATCACTTTCGTTAACATCTACAACTCGTTTTATATGGGCAAGAGGTATCAAATCTAAATGTTTATAGGATTTTGCCTGATGTTTTGCTGGATTAGGAGCTAAACTTGTGACACTGGGGCTTTTCAATGAGTTGGTATTAACTTTGTTCCTCTTTTTGCAAATCTGTAAATTTAAAACCAGAAGTTTAAATTATAAATTTATTTCTGATAATATTTTTATGTACAAAAGTTTCTAGACTAGCTATGTAGATAAAATTATTTATTTATTATTCAAGCTTAAAACATTTCCATTCAAAATTCTCCAAGGATACATATGCATGCTATGCTTTCCAATTCATTTTATATTTTCAAAGTCAATGATTGCTGGAGGTCCATCTTTCTAGACATAATAGAATTGCATATTCTCCCACATATGTTGCTAAGAAAATTAACTCTCAATGTTAACACAATATTGACCATCATCTACAATCTCATCAAGATTAATGACCACTATAAACACAAGCATAACCTTGACATTTTATAAAATGGTGTTTCACAAAGTTAGTCCAGGAACTTCTTAATACACCTTTGTATAATTTAAAATTGTTTGATTCTTTTCAGGAAGCAATTGCAATAATTTTCATAACATGACTCTCTGGATACAATAATTATAACTGTCTTGAACTACTATCTAAACTTTTAATTTCAGTTGCAGTTTTGTCCCAATGAATCCGATTTTTAATAAAAATTTCCCCACATATCTTTAGTCAAGTTTCCAGTTTCTCATATCCAAGATAATGTAAATAATAATATATTTGAGAATTTCTTATGAAACATCTTATTATCAAACAAATATGTATTGAATTATTCTTATGAAGTATTTTAATAAATTCTATTTTTTTCTTTGCTATAATTTAACAATGATTAGATTAAAGTATCCTAAAAATCCAATTTCTAATAGGTTTTATGAATAAGTTTCTCATAATAAATTCATAACATATTAACTTACCTCTAAAACATCTGTGAAAAGGAACATTGTAACTGCACCATTCTTCTTTGTAAACATATCAGTTATTTCTTGTACATCCATTTTACAGACTAAACTTCTATGAGATGATAGTAAGTTTGCCTACAAAGGAAAGCAATTTTGTAATGAAATATAAATGGACATTCAAAAACATTACTTGAATATGATGAAAAATTCAATGGAAATTACAAGGTCATAAAAGAAAGTAAGAGCTATATAATAATGTAATGCATTTAAATATCCACTATTATTTTCTTAAATATTATTGAAAAAAAAAACCTTAAAATAAAATTTGAAGGATTCCAATACTGATTATATGTAAATTGGTGGCAACTCATCCTTTAGGATTGCAGCACTGAAGCACTCCCTAAACTTTTAAAAATAAGCCCCCCCCCCCCAAGTAAGATTTTGCTGCTCTGCTTTTACTTTGTCATTCTGAGAGTCCGATGATCAACAATAATGGAAAAAAGCAATAAAAAATGAAAATAAGATAGGAAATAAACTAGCAAGCAAGAGAAACACATGCCAGAGAAATTTTTTACGCAACCCATTAAAGCCCACAATTCACACAACTCTTTTTATATTTAAAAGTATGATAATTGCATTGAGAGACCAGATTGAAACAGTTTTTTTTTTAATCAATCCCATCTCAATGGATTTGTTTGGTGGCCTTTGATTCTCAGCCTCTTCCCCTCTCATATTTTGCTTATTGTATGTTTTATAGTTTTGGTTTTGATTCTTTTACTTTGTCAGAAACAGCTTGCTTATATCAATTATTCATTTCCTTTAGCTAGAGGTTACTTTTAAAAAAAGATATCTGGTGATTTTCAAAAAGATTATTCAGATGAAAATTTCCATGCAATCAAATACTATCAGCCATTGCATGTAAAAAATGATTAATGTGGTAGATCATTTATTAATATTCATTTTTGGATGAGCATTATCAAGTTAACTGGACAGAGATGGAAGTGTGCAAGAGAAAAATGGCTGACACTTTACCGATTGAATTATCATTACAACAATCAATTTTCTATTGACAAATCAATTGGGAATTTATATTATATATTTATTATAGATTATTATCATGCTTATTTGAAATATACCAAACTTATGTAGATATGAAATTAAAAATTTTAGATTACTTATGAATAATATAACTATTTTAAAATTGCAATCCCTTGATAAATATTTTCTTGGCATTGTTAATTTCTGAGCTGATGAATCAGTATTTAGGAAGATACAAAAGTGACACACTGTTTCTCTCAATATCACAATGGAATCATTTAAATGAATAATAATGAAATCATTTTCAATGACTTTTATTCTGATCAATCTTCTTTAACTGTGAAACTAATAGTAATCCTAATAATTGCTGAATTAAAAACCATACTCAGAACAATTTCTTATATGAAGTACATTTGATAGACGTGGTATTTTTTAAAATAATATTTTGTTTTAATTATTTTAAAAAAACTGTTGATTTTTTTTATCAATTTTAATTGATTAGAACCTTCTGTTATATTTTTCTTTTGTAAAATAAAATATTTTGTCTTCCTTTGGAATCTATATGTCTTTAGACAATTATTAAAATATACAAGGCTTTATCTTATTAAAACATACAATTTAATCAATTTTTAAAAAAATAAGAGTTGAAAATTGTAAATTAAATGTACATTCATTATAAATATGTTACATATCAACTGATGCTGTCATATAATCAATAATTTTTATTTTATCAATGAATCATTCAAAATATCAATAAGTGCTATATATAATAATGTTTACTAACTGGACAGTTTTCAATGTCATTCACGATGTCAAACATTTCCACTTGTCCTTCTGTTTTGCGTTTATCTTCATTAATATGCCTATAATTAAAAGAATATTGTATCAATGCAATTCAAATATCTGATAATAATTGCTTACATCTAAAAAATTATTAATGGTTAATCACTTACAATAAAACATCTTTCAAAGATTGTATTGCTTTCTCAAGAGCTTGGTGATCTGCATTACTTTTTGGAGTATGCTTCAATATATCTAATAACAATGAAAATATTATTTTAGTCTATAGAAATGTTTTGAAGCTTTAATTACATTTGTTAAATAAAATAGAGGATAAAGAATAATAACAGTATTGAAATTCATTAACAAATTTAAATATACATTAAAAATATATTTCGCATATTGTTTTATATCTCAAATATTGTAAAAATACATCTCGCATATTGTTTTATGTCATCACAAGATGCATAAGAAATTACACAAAAAAGATATTCCATTAATTGATTTAATTTCAGCAATTATTTTTTTATCATGACTCTAAATACAAATAATTTTATATGAACTTATTTGAAAGTTCATTAAAAAGTTAGTTGTTAAATTATTTTTACCACTCTACATATGCCTGAATGTAACTGCAGTAACAAATATCACTATAATTTAATTATAATTTTTAAGAAATTAAACTGAATAACTATAGAAAATTATCATTTTTGTTACAATTTTCATAATAACGCATATTAATTATTAAGGATATTTTTTTAATAATATTGAATTAAATGTCTGTAAATAAGTCTAACCATAGTAAAATTTTCCAGACCAATAAATCTAGTTTAGTTTCACTAATATATGAATAGTATAATTTAAATTTAGTCTAATACAAACAAAACCAGTATTAGCAAAAGAAAAAAGTTTCCTTAAAACAGCTAAAGATATATAAAAAAACAGATATAAAATATTTTAAAATAATTATGCATTTATAAACATATTTGAACACATCCTCATACTAAGGTAGTGAAATCATGACATACCATTTAGAAGTAAAATTACACTTGGTAGTCTTTGGACAGGCCTGATTAAAAGTTCTTGTAAGGATTGTCGACCACATTCAGGCTTGCTCTGACAGCGCTAAAATATATACTACTTTTAGATGAGACTAAAACAACAAAACTGAATCAATTGTACTTAGAGCAAAATAAACTTTCAAATTAGGGAGGAAAATTCAGTAAATGAGTATTCAAATTCAACAATAATGCAGTTTATGACTAAATACTAATATTTTCAAACTTTTCCAAATTATAGAATAAACTTATTTTCAACCAAACATGAATTTATTTGCATTTTTTTAATGACAACAAAAGATAAAAATGTTGATGTTGAAATGTGAATGATGTTTGAATGAAAAAATAAAAATGTTATTAACAAATGAAAAAAAATATGTAATGTTTGGTCAATCAAGCAGTTCAATTAGTTTACATTATATTTAACTTTCCTGCATGTATTTATAACATACTAAAAATTAACACCAATAATTACAATTATTACAGAAGAGTAATGTTAAACAAAATAAAAAAGGAGTAATACTTCCGAATTTTAAATATATAATATTTCTATGTACGAGAAAAATATATATTGCATTAATTTGTATGTTCTTCTCTATCTTTAGTAGATTTGATTTACCAAGCAAAACCAAAATTCTGAATTTTAAAAAAATTAAGCCACAGAACTTTTTAACATATCAAATCACATAATAATCACAAAATTCTTATTAATGTAGTTTTGAAATAGAATCAATAATTAATTTTTTAAAAAGCAATAGTTTTCCATTTCATCATTTGCATACATTTGTATTAATAATTTATATTAAGTGGAATAATTCTTTTCATAAATAAAATTGTTTTATAAACCTTTTTACTGATGTTCCCGAAATGAAAATTTTGTTCATAAACAAATTTGAATCAGAACATAACAGATGGAAAGCTATAAATATATGCTATTATGGATAAATAAAATCTTTACAATAATTTATAACAGTGTATAAATGGATTTTCGGCTGTCAATACAACAATTTTTTATCAATTGTTTTATCAAATTAAATATTCAAAATTTAAAAAATATAATAATCTGTTTTAAAAAACAGCAATTCTGCCTATATTTAATACAAAGAAACATTAATAAACATTCGATAAAGCAAGCAAAAGCTTTTCAAAGCCATGAAAATAACATTAATTTATTTAAAGAAAAATGAATTGCTTACCTTTAAAAATGCATGAAATCTGGGTTTTGTTGCATCACAATGGGCTAAAACTTCTTTCGTTTTTTCAAAAAAATTCACAAATGGAGGGTAACATTTCATGAGTTCATGTGCCTAAATTAATTATTTTTTTAAATTATCACAAAAAGCAAAAAGATAAAAAAATATATATAGTTTTAAATTTTTAAGAAAAAAACTTACATGATTTAAAATAACATTTCCAACACTCTGTTCTTCATGCCAACTGAAAACAATGTCTGTTAATTCAGCACGTATTTTTTGATGAATTTCAAGTAATGGTGGCAAATTCCCAAATATAATTTTTATTTCTGCTGGTGCAAGTAATGGTCCTCCAGCTTGTTCAGGATTTTCTAAAGGTTCTTTAAACACCTAGATATAAGCATCAGATTAAATCTAATTTTGGTAATAATGTTTATAATCATAAGTCTTTAAAGTAACTTTATAAAATTAATAATTAAAGCTATCATTATAACAACATCTCTATGTTTGATTTTTATTTATAAATGCATACCCTATAACATTGGTTATCCAATCATCTTACAGATATTACATTTAAACAAGCACATCTTACAGATCACATCTGTACAGTACACATCTTACAGATATACGTTACAGTAGCACATCTTACAGATCACATCTGTACAGTACGCATCTTACAGATATACGTTACAGTAGCACATCTTACAGAGATATATTACATTTAAAGTAGTATCAACAAATTATTGGAGAATAGATATTTCCCATAGAATTTCAATTATTTAAACCACATTTTCAAAAATTATTCAGATTTGTTTAACAATCTTTATTATTGATTAAATGTATAATTGAAATATATTTTTTAATTATATAACAAAACTTTGTTGATCAAACTAATTACATGTTATTTACAATTGTTTTCATTAAATAGAAAACACTTTTGCTTTTTTTTAAAATCATCATTACTCATCATAATAAACTCCCATATACATTTTTATAATAAGGAGGAATTGTAGTGTTTTTGTATTCATAAGATTACTTAACTATGCTGAAAATTCTTTCACTGGCAAACAAGGTTTAGGAAAGAAGGCTTTTTTTTAAGGTTTTCCGTAATTTTTTACTATATATCCTAACTCCATAGTTTTCACCTACTTTCTGTAGCAACAACAAAAATTCCATAGCTGTAGCAGGGTATATAATTGGAGAAATATAATATTGATATACCTATTCATGTTTTCTTAGTTTATGAAAAGAGTCTTATATTTGATTTCTTTTTTACTTATAAATATTGAAATTTTTTAAATAAAAACAATTTTTAATAGTTAAAAAATAATAAATTAATACAGTTAATAATTAATTAAACCCTTAAACTTTTTTTGTAATATATAAAAAAAAATGTCACACTCAATCACATTTATAATTTAAGCATTAATTTATACAATCTGGAGCACTGTACTGGTATGTTTTAATTGCAACAAATCTTTAAAAAATCAGCAAAGAAAGATACAAACTGTCATTATGGTATGAAGGATGCCAACATAATTGCTTTCTGTCTGATACAACTCATAACAAACTTGTTGTCGAGGAGTAAGGGAACGCATATCAAGAGGACTAGCCATTCGTTTATCGCTCCCATTACTATCAGGAGACATTAAATCTAAATTTAGGAAGAAAAAAAAAAGACAAAAATTTAATCTATATATCAAAAGAATAATTCACATAATTTGCAATATAAAAATTATGTGCCTTAATATAACAAATTTATATATTTTTAAAAAATTTATAAAAATCTCAAAATACTTGTTTGGTTATTTTCCTGACTTGTTTGTTAATTTTAGAACTCAAATTGTAGCTTTTAAATATCTATAAACATCAGAAAGATGCTACTTGATGTAAAACATACAATAAAAATATTAATTTGGATTCCTTAAAAAAAATTAAGAAGTTTTGCTATATGCCTTTAAAATTTAAATAAAAATTGTTAGAATTATCAAGTAAAATTTATTAAAATCCATAAAATTGAAAAACAAATAATAATAATAATAATAAAGCTTTCGAGGCTCCAAAGCACCAGAATATTTACATAAAAGAGTGGAATTTTTTAATTATTTTATCATGCATGGCTGATATGCTTATGTAATGCTTAATGTAGAATAATCACAAAAGCATATATTTTTTTTCTTATAAGAAACAAGAATTAGCTTTGTCTTAATTTCTTGAGCCTCACTTTATTCTTGTATAACTCAAATTTATAAAACAAGAATTACTATGTACATTGTATTCATTTCAACCATTATCTCCTGATTCATGCAACAGACAAAAAACTACACTAAAAGAATTTTAAATTGGAGAAGGAAGTATATATACAGAGACATAAGGCAGGAGAAATTTCAAATCTTTGAATTTCAATACCTCTTGCAATGGCAAAATTAGTACACCAAGAATTTTAAATTGGTACAAAAAGAGCATTCTTAATGAATGCTCAGGAAAGAATTAAAAGAAACTTTTGATTGGAATAATTCATAAAATCAATGTTAATTATATCAATTACATTTTAAAACACAATTATTGAAGTAACTACAAAATAAACATATTAAGATGCAATGGACTATACTTTGATGGATAATAAATTTTGATCCAAGTAACGATTACATAAAATTTTTAAAGAAATGTAGAAATTGAAAAAATATGCAATAACTTCAAATGCAAAAAAAAAAAAAAAAAAAAATCTTAAAGTAAAATTTATTTTAAAAAATTGTCATTTTTTCTGAAAATTGCAGCAATTAGATTCATAAATATATTAGCAAAGTTTTATATGCTTCCATCAAAATGCCTATCTAAAATCAAAATTCTATTCATATTATTGAATTTTCAGTGAAATACTAATCTCAAACTCACCAAGAGATTTATCAGGAGAGAAAGTAGCATCTAAAAATGATCCACTAATAGACAATTTAGCTTCTACTTTCCTCCTTAAATCATTATTCATAGAAAATAATTCATTTTCTTGACTTTCAATGGCTAGTTGATGTGCAACACTCTCCAGTCTTTTGCGCTTATTACCCCTTATGGGCATGATAAAGGATGAAGATGTCATTGTAGAAGAAGACATCTGGAGAAAAAATCATTAACAAAATTAATTAAATGAAGTAATATTACAATAATTCGTTAAAAATTTTAGAAAACAAAAATTCTCAAAATAAAAAAAATTATAAAAATATTTCTTGAATACTTAAAAATTAACACAAGTCTTCTTAAAACTTACAAATTTCTTTTCATTTCATAACAGCCAGGATCAGATTTATATATATAAAATTTCTATTCATTGATTAATTAGTTTGTCTCACTTTGAAGAAATATGTGTCAAAATTGTAAAACTTACTCTGCATTTAAATTTAATGGCATCTCGATACATAATTTTCAAGTATTATTTTTCATTAAATTTTATAATGTGTGCTAACCAAAGATGAAGAAAAAATTCTTTTTGGCACATACACAATTGAACTTAATAGTATCAAAATCAATCTGAACTTTTAAAAGAAAAGCTATTTTTCTTTTCTATCAGAATGCAAATGAATATTAAAATTGTGAATGAATTTTTGTAGATAGTAATTCAATTAAGAATTATTTGCACTGCAAGAATTTACTATCTTTTTGAATGAAGAAATATGCATTATTTTTTTTATAAATAACTATATTTATATAACTATATCATTTTTTATTCATCTCGAGATCTCTATCATTTTGGTTACTTTTAATTTAAATGCATTTATGATTTTTTTTTGTTATTTACAAAATAGCAAGGATTGTGGAATGCATATGTATGGGAGGATGAGAGAGATTAAGCAATATTATAAATTTAAATATTAATTGAAAATGTCATGAACAGTACCCAAGTCTGAAAGGTGCTTAAGATTTAGTTTAATTATATTAATATACCACTTGAAACCAACATTAGGGCTAATAGCAATATTAGAACATTGGAGCCCAATAACAGACACCAGTAATAAATGTATATAAAGAAGTACAATAGAATAATCTGCAAGCCTTTAATCATAAAAATCAGATTTTTCCTCAAAATACTAAAGTTTTTTTCCTTTTCCCCCCCTTTTTTTTAATGTATTTGAATAAAAGCACTGCAATCATCATTACTGACTTTATCAATTTCAAATTTTTCCAAAATGTCTTTTACCAAATGAAAGATGTTGATCATCATGTTTTCTGAATTTATAAAAAGGGGGAAGAGAGAGTGAGTGCTCAATAATCATTACAAATCTACCAACATTTTTTATATATATATTTATAGAAACAAGCTCCTATTAATACATTAATTGTTGAACTCTAGATTTTAAGCATTCATCAAAGAAAAACATATCCACTTTTAATGCTTTTTGTAATATAAAATGAAATATTAAGAATTTAAACTAACTACAAATTAAATAAAAATTTGTTATGTTTTGCAAAATTATCTCTAATTTTATAAATCAACATCTACAGAGAGATGAAAAACACAATATAAAATAAAAAATCTCGGTCTCATACAGTATATACCTATATTTAAGTGAAAACATGCAGAACTAATTTAATACATAAATTCTGATAATATCCTCAGACAGTGAAATGTTGAACCTGTAAACAATGCACATTATTTAAAATGTATTTAAAGACATTTTATTTATTTTTTAAATTAAAAATGCTTTTGATAATAACTAATAACAAATGAAACCACTTTTAAAAATTAATTCTTCAGAAATTTTTATTTTCCCACCAATAAAATGAGTTTCATCAATTGTGTGACAATTGATATATAAAGTTCTCATTAAAACTTATATAGAGATAAATAATAGCGAATGGATAAATAATGAAGAGATCTGGATTTGACCCATTTAATTATGCTAAAAATAGAATTAACAGAGAATATATGAAAGCAAAAGCAAAAAATCTCATGACTTTCAACTATGGTTTTAATAACAAAACCTTTAAGGTATTGACAGCCTATTTTTTTTTAAATGCTTTTCATTTATATTTATGTATTATTTATATTGCTCTTAACTTTTAATACAGAAAATATTCATAATACAAAAGTCATTTTCAAATTTCTTAAGTTTGATAAGAAGTTTAAGTTTTTTTATATTATATAAGTTTAGATATATAAAAAAAATAAAAAGATGACTAACAGCTTATAAATAATTAAACAAATCTTTAAGTGATAATATATTTTTACAAATTTACAAATATTTATTCTTCAAATAGATTTATATCAGATCACTTTTTTATAACTATACCAAATAATGAAATCCAGTTAAAAGTTTAAAATCTATGAACAAAATGAGTAAGAACATAAGCATAGCAAAGAAAAGAATGCATGAAAGTACATTTTCACAAATGTATTTTAATGAATCAAAAATAAGACATTAAAGAATTACTTACATTTTCAAAAATATAAATTCTCTCCTCTGCTTTTGCTTCCATCTGGATACATGCCCAAAACCACTACAAATTAAAAAAAAGAGAGAAAAAAAAACAGAAATCAGAAAAACATTCTCAAAATTTAAACAGAATAACACAAATATTGCACTCAATGTTTAACGTTAATTTAAATGAACCATCATTACTTCATTTTTTAAGATGAACACATCATAATTATATTCTGCTGAATCTAGATTAAAGCCATCTTCAACAACAATATGAGTGCAAGATGTGTCTTTAGCATCCGAGACCTCACCACCTACGAAAGAATTTCTTCAGTTAGAATTGTTATATTTATTGTTAATTTTCTGAAATGAAATAACAGATACAAAAATTATGAAATGCAACAAAGTGCAAACTTTCAGTAAAATATAAAATCTGCACCTTAATTTCACTAAAACAATGGAATTTAGGAATAAAAAATAAACATTTTTAATTAACCAAAGTTGCACCAAAAATGGTTTTGATACTTGCGTCACAGAGAATAATAAATTGTTTCTAAATTATTACTAATAACAGGACACAATATGTTTTAAATCACCTTCCTCCCCCCCTCCCAAAAATAGGAAGGATATTTGACAATATCTTATCAGGTGATGATTGTAAACCACTTTTAAGTTACAAGTTTAAAATCATCCAAGGAAGAAAAAGAAAAAAAAAGGATAGGTCTGAAAATAAAGAATAATTAAATCTATGTATATTTATCATATTAGCAGCAAGAATAATAAAAAATATATAAAATGGGTTCCTCGTTCATTTCTACAACTATAAAAAAGATAAGAAATTAATGAAATTGTGCAAGAATTTTTTTAGACAAGAAACTCATTGATATATTTTTAACATTTCTTACATGTATTAAAGATTATAATATTTTTCTCATATTTAATTCATGTTTCATATAATATTTTAATAAAATAGTTATAAAATAAGATCATTAAAAATAATAGCATAGTCTAAGTTCAACATAGTAGGTCAATGAAATTATTCAACATACTTATTATAAAAGAAAAAGGCATTAATCTTATTCCTTAATTTGAAATCATGTGACTAACAAAAAGAACAAGCAGGTTCATCAAAAGCAGCAATAAGCAATTGAATAGGCTAGATTATATTATTCACCCTATACTTATAATTTTTATTAAAAACATCCCTTTATCTCAAGTTATAAAAAATTTAAGAGATGTATTAGATATTAGAAGATAATATCTTTTAATGATTTCTGTTCACATTAAGGCAATAGTTTGAAAATTCAGTTAAAAAGAAAAAATTTAAACAATTTCAATTAAATTATGCTAACAACGTCAATGATTTAAGACAACCATATTATGCTACAAAGATGAAGATTACATAGAAGCTGCCAAAAGCATTATGTAAAATATTGTCAAAGGCAATTGCAAAGCTACTACAGTCATAATCTTTACAATCTGACAACCAATTGCATCTTCTGGAATACTTAACCCTCCTATCGGCGGCGTTCAGATTGCTATGCTTACCGAAAGTGGCACGTCTGAATAACAGGTTTATTCTTAAAAGTGTCAGGATTTTGACAAAGAGATTGCTTTCCCCTTTTGTGGTCAGTTCAGCGCTTCTGGGTCCGAGTCATTAGCCAACCACATAGTGTGAGTGGCAGGTGTTGCTTATCGCTATCTTTCGATTTTTAAGAGCATTTTTCTTTTAGTGGTTAGGAAGAGAGTGACAATAACATAGATTGAAAATGCAGAAAATGTGATTGTTTTCTAGAAGTTTTTCGATTATTTCATTAAGCATCATATAAAATTTGCATTAGGAATAAATTGTTATGTTTAACTTGATAAGTATCTAATTTTTATAAATTGAAAGTGTTCGTCTAATATATATATTTCCATTCTAATATGTTTCTCTAAATTTTTAATCCCCTGTTTCTGTGAAATTATTTCTCGAAATTACGTACAAGCGATTTAACTCTTGAAAAAATTTCGTTTCAGCGCATTGCCAATGTATTTTAATATTTTAAAATGCACATTTAAAATATTAATTGCAATAAAAAACATCAAATTATAATTTTGCTTCATCAGTATTTAGTAAATAATTATACAATTATGGAATTTCATACGATATTTCAATTTCCGAGATATTGATTTTTAGTGTTTATCTGCATGATTAAAATTTTGTAATTAAAAATATTTTACAATAATCCAGTAATGCTGAAATAAATGGATTATGCAGCTGATGCACCTTATGACTGCAACAAATAAAAGTAATTGTCAAAATATTTCTTTGTAATATTCGTGATGCAAATTTGGCCTGGGAAAAGTACATAAATAATACAGGTTATTAAGACTTATTACTTATAATTAACCATTTGCAACTGAAATTTTTCGAAAGCTTCTAAAGAAAGCTCCCACAGAATATTAAGAACCATTTTAAAATAAATTACAATTTTAAAAGAAAATTCAACTTTAAGTTATTCGGGTTAGAATCAAAGTTCTCACTTTGCAATCGGATAACGACATATCGTGGGGTAAACGAATTATTAAATCTTTGCAAATGCAGTTGCATTGATCTTTTTTTACTTATTTCTTCCTATCTGCTTTTGGTGACCAACACATGTGTCAAGATTGTTGGTCAATATAAAATTTTAAATTAAATGGTTTCTTCAGCAAAACATCTTGGAATTTTAAGTTTTAATAGTCATATAACTCCTATTGTTTCAGACACCATGCACCATTCTATACTACATAATTTTTGAATTTTTTGTCAGCTGCACGACCATAAATCCTTAGTTTAAAACGGGAGTTAATAAACTTCAATTAATTAAAAACCAATTAGGTTTATTAAATTACTAAATTCGGAGAATAGAATCACTCAGCAATAAAATTTTATGTATATTACTGAATATTTCTTTTTAATTTTTGAAATGTTTCAGATGATCTATCATATATCTTATACAGTGAAAAATTTTCTGATTCAACTACAATTCAGTTTATTATAATAATAAAGTAATTTTCAAGTGATAAATTTATTATATTTTTTATTATATTACAGGATAGATCAGATATTCTAAAAATGAATGCAACATTGAAAAATTTTCTCCACTGCTTAGTTGTAAAATTAAACTTTAGTTCAATTACAAAAAAATTACTAAAATTAAGCTTTAACAGAAATTCACTAATTATGGAAATGTAAGCCAAGTCTTCGTAGCTTCATCTTAAACAATAGAAAAGAAAAGTCCATGATTAAATATGTGTAGCATTAATATAAACGGCTTGAATTATTTTATAACAGTGAAATATGCTGCTGTTAAAACGGCTTAATACATGCTCTTGAATTTATTACAAATAAAAAAAATGAACTACAAAACAAATGAATCATTGAAAAAGTAATCTTTTGAATTTTAAGATGATACAAAAAAAATTTTTTTTATACTGTAATAATTGTGAAAGTTGTAATAAAAAACTCATTAAAATCTCATTTTAATTTAATCTCATTTTTTAATTAATAATTCTTTAAAATTTTCAGAAGTAAAAAAAATTGTATCTGCAATGCACAGTTTCATTTTCTAAGATGTATATTCCACTGAGATAAATATGTAAGCTGTAATAGAGTGCTAAAACGCACAAACATTCATCTTTGTTACAAATAAAGATGGATGAGTGTGTGCATCATTATTTGTCTGTTTGTTTTGCTGATCTTTAGACCTCACAGTTTGAAATAGAATTACCAAAATCAGCAACTACATACTTTGGACAGTGGAACTCATTTCTTTCAAATTTTAATTTACCCTTTCTAAGGGCATGGGAATTACGCTCATCACCAAATTCATTAATCTTTGATCTTCTTCTTATGTAAGTTGGCATAAATTCTAACGAATTTTTCAGTAAGACAAAGAGGCTTTTCATTTGAGACAAAGAATTGTTTCTTAATTATTGACAAAATTAATTAATAAATCAGATTAAATTTATCTAATAAGTGAATATCTTTTCCTAGGTCAATCTCAATTCTAAAAACATTTTGCCACAAACTAAATGTCAGCTGTATGCATTAAAATTTTTTTAAATGCTAAGATGAGAGATAAAATTAGATCAAGGAGTTAAAAAATGGCAACAATTTAAAAAAAATAGTAATTATTTCATTTTAATTAAATTAACAAAAAATTCTCACTTTTAACTCACTTGTTCATTTAGTTTCACGCGGATTAAATTACTGAACATTAAACGTATAAGTAAAAATGTCAGTAGAAACCAGTTTAACATTAACAAAACCGCTCAAGGTATATGAGATAGAGCAGTGAAATAAGATTAATATTTTGGTAAAAAAATGGAACCTATAAAAACTGCACTTATATTAACTTTGAAAATATTATTAAAAACCAGAGAAAAATATAAAAACAATGAAACTGATATATCTACAATGCTTACATTTTTGTTTGAATTTGCCAAGGAGTAGGTTTTAAGGTTTTAAGAATTAAACAAATATTCAATTTTCATATATAGGCTATTACATTATAAAAGTAAGGATTTAATATAATGAATGCTTATCTTTCCGAAAAATCCCACTTTAATATATTGGTTCTATATATCTTCCCGTTTTTAAATACACTTATTAATGAAAACTAAACAAAAAAAAAATTTCATTAAAAATTAAAAAGTTTCGTCCGTTAAGTAAATTCTGTACATAAGTTTAGTGTCTTATTTTCAAAAATAAATTGCATAAGCAATCCTTAAATGAAAGCACGCTATAAAAGAGAAACTCGCAAATTTTAATTATGCATTTTTTTATTTATTTTTTAGGTAAACTATTTTTTTATGCTAGAAAGCTTTAAGATCTTATTGATCAAATTATTATTAATAATACGTATATTTATTCATTCCAGGTATATATTTTCATATGTTCAATTTTATTCCCTTTATTTAAAACTCATTTAGGATACATATTTATTATCAAAATCTCAAAAGTAACGGCTCAGAACGTAAGCGAGAATTTAAAATGCATAAAAGGACGTGAGCAGGAAGACGTCAATCATATCTTCCACTGATAACGATTCATTTTTCCTTATTTTTCCTTATCTCACATTCCCATCTCATTATCTCACAGCTTGAGATTGGGGGAAGAGAAAAACAGGAACCTGTCAAAATATGGGCAGTCTCAGTTTTAAGGGAGTTTTTGTTTCCATCTATAGACGAGCCCGCCATTTTGAAGGGAGAAAAGATTCCGTCTTATGACAGGTTTGCCACTTGGAGCGTTAAGATATTTTGAGGCCATGAGACTTAAACAAAACAATTTCATCGTAAAAAAAAATCACTATTGTCATACTAATAAAATATTTAAATACTAAACAGGGCAGGAGGGATCAATGGAGTAAGAACACACATTACACCTTCCATGAAAATAATGTCATATGCTTGGTTCTGGAAAAACTATTGTCATAGTCAGAATTAATCTCATCAGATTGAAATACATTTCTAAATGAAAGTTGCTTGACTATCAAAAATTCTCAAGGAAAACACTTCAAAGAGCTGGATTATTGAGCCAAAATGCTATACTTATTCATAGATAACTCATAGCGTTTTCCCAGAATCATTTAACAATTTTTTTTTTGTTTCAATTACCAAAACATATCAAGTAAATGCATTTTGACATTGTAAATACATTTATTTCAATAAACTATCTGATATTCTCTTTAATTTGTTGTTAAAATACAAGATGAGTGATTTCTTAAAAAACAATGAGTTATTTCATGAAATGACTAGATATTCTCTGAAATAACAAGGTATGAATATGAATAAATATATATTAGAACAAGAAATAACTGTTATTGTACATTTTAATAACACATACATTAAGACGAGCATTTAATCTGAACCATTCAGCAAGGGACTAAATCATTCGCATATAAAATTAGACTATCATTATTATAAGAGGTAGTTAATAAATATGACAAATAGTAAGCTCACCAAATGCAGCTAATACTGAATGAAAAAGCAAAAATGTAATAGTAAAAAGTTTGAATGCAGAATGGAAAATATTTACCATTTTTTGTAGTTATTTCAATCATATGTTGCTCTTCATCTTTGGAATATCCAAGGAAAGCTAACTTGCAGCCCACAAAAGGTAATAATTTATACTGCATCTAGAAAAAAATATTTCAAAATTAGTAAATCACAACTAAAAAATATTAAATTTTAAAAAAAATGTAAACAATTTAAATTTACTTAAACCAATTTCTAAAAGCCAAAATTTTACTTACTACTTTTAGAAGGCAGGAAGTCAGTTGCATCTTACCATATAAAAATATTTTAAAATAAAAACGTAACATATTTATAATAATAAATAAAATTAAATTGCCCAAATGAGTTATCTTAATATCGTTAATAGTCTGAGGAATTATTTATTCTAATTTCTAAAATCCCTGAAAATTGTATAACATTAGAATCTGAATGCTCTTAATGTAAAAAATAGAAGTACAAACCCGAAAACAATCATTAATATATATAAAACTCTAAAGGAAGATATTAGTAATGAAAAAGAAATATGACATTTCACATTCATATCATATCAGAAGGAAAACAATGTAGTAAATGCTAAAAACTTTGGAAATAAAAAATACATTTTTAGATAATAAAAACATCTTAAAATAAATTATTTTAATATATTTTTAATCAAGCCATTTATTAGCAAGTTATTTTAAAATATAAAGATTTAGCACAGATCTTGAAACGAATAGTGGAATTTCATACTTACCAACTCTTCATTTGTTGCAATACAATTTACATCATGTCTCTTCGCCCAGGCTTGAAAAATCCACTCAGAAGTCATAATTGGAATGCCCATACTGGCAGAATACTGAAATGATTTTTTTTTAGATATTGATAAAGTATCAAATTACAGTTTGAAATGTGAAAAAAATGCACGAGAAGAAACATTATCTAATGCTAATATATTATTGATTTTATTTTAGATTAATTATATAAAATCATGTTAATTAAATGGTAAATATTTTCTTAATTGACATATCATAAAAAATAATTTAATACTTTAGAATTTTCAATTCACTATTAAAACTGATATCTTAATTTTTCATCATTTTTAAATTATTACAATCAATGGTAAAATGGAACACCATTGTCACTATAGATTAGATTATCATCAAAATTTTATGACAATTTTCAAGAGCTTTTATTAAAAAGTTAATAAGATGTCATGAATATAATTAAACTAAATTTTTCTTCAAACTTTTATTTATAGTGCTTGTTATTAGTTTAGTAACAAAAGGTATCATTTAGTAACTAGCAGATTATATCATAAGAGTTTTATAAATATTTTCCCCAAGACAGCCTTTATTATTTTCAAGAGCATAATACCTCTCCAATCTTCCTCAATTTCATTTTAAAAATTTGCAAAGATATTTTCTAAAAAAATTTAAAGTTCTTTTAAAAAAAGTGAAGACATCTCAAGTATCATTAAACTATAATCAAGTTTTATATATATAAGAAAAATTAGAAATGAATACTTAAAATTATTACTTATAAAATAAAATGAAACTATCAGAATATATCTTGCAAATTAGTGCTGAATTCTAAAGAACCATTAACGGTATCCAAATTAGCTATTCAGATAAGATTTTCTCTTCTGTGAAGTTCAGTTGATCAAACATTCCTTTTTGCATTTAATTGCTGTATCTCATTAAGCTAAAGAAAGTCATACATGACTTTATAAATGCATAATATGACTTTCAGTATTTCAGTGCATATGATAACACTTTCAAACAGTTTTACTCACTTTTTTTTAGGATTCAAAATAACTTATTGAGCTCTAAAATCTCATTTTTAAAAATAGCACAATTTCATTTACTTCCCAGTTCAGAAAAATTTTGACTCCTGCTAATTCATAATAAAATTAACTTAGAAATACTAACAAAGCTCAACGATCCATAAAATCCACTAATACTAACATACTAATGTACAAAAGACATTCTATTTGAAACAAGACATTCTATTTGAAACAATTTCACTAATAGTCTACTAATATAATAATTCTAAAACTTTTTTTAATGAAAAAATTACGAAAAACTATCAAAATATATTAATTATGCAAATTATAATACCTTATACTTTTCACCACCAGTTGCAGTAGGAGTTGCTACTAAGTGTGTAGTTTTGGTTACACTAAAATCTTTCCGTATACTACCACCCATATGATGCACCAAATTCACCATGGCAGTCTGCAAATATTTACACAGAAAATAATTATCAAAGAAAAGCCTGTGTGTGTGTGTGTGTGTGTGTGTGTGTGTGTGTGTGTGTGCAAGATTAATAATTTTAGAAAGTTTTCTTTACAAAACTTAATTATCTTATATATAAAATAAGATAAGAAAAGATGGCATTGTGAACAAAAGTTTGTTAACAGCCTTTTAACATCATAGAATGAATTTTCAATTTAGCTTTCAGAACTTGATATAACAATATAATTCAGCATCAATAATTAATTCAGCATCAATACTTTCATTGTAAGAAATAATTTAAAAATATATTTGTAAATTAAAAAAACGGACAATTATATCCATTTTTCCTTTTTTTATAATTTGACACTCTTTTTTTTTTTAATAACTGGTAGAAGTTTTAATTTATGTTAGATTGTTTAAACAGACTTTGATGAATCTATTAAACATCAATTATATTTTCCTACCAACATTTTACTTTATATCATAAATGATGACTTGACAAATAGAATTGATTTATTTAATTGCACACTTAAAAAATTCAAAAATGCAAGCTATCCAAGAATTTTAAAAATTAATGCAAGAAAAAAAGATCAACTGCATTTTTAACAATGCAGAATTTTCTCATTTAATATACAATCCTCCTAATTTTATAAATATATGGAAGAATAAAATTATGCTGCTTTATCTTTCTAGAATTAACAAATACTAAATTCCCAATAAAAATTGATAAATTATAATTAAAGCAATTAAAGAAACCATTAACTCATTCAAAAGAATTTCAATAAAAGTTACTGTATCATTTGGTATGAGAAAGATCAGTTCTTTCATTTTGTTCTTAAAAAAATTAGCATTTTTTAACAAATTATTTGAAAGTATGTAATAACAGTGGATATGACAGCTATTTAAAAGTGTATTAACATACACTTTTAAATAGCAAAATTTTATCAAAACAGTTATAATTTATTATTGATTATAACCTGTTTACTATACACAATTAAATAAAATTAATTGTGTATTAATTATTACACATTAAAGATTAGAAAATCATAAGATTTTTTTCCTCTCTCTTCATTCAGATATAAAAGTTTATTTCATTAGTCCTGTTTCATATAATTAGTCAAATAAATTGATATAAGAGTTTAATTTGTATTCACTAGCATCTCAATAGTGTTTGAGGGATGGGGGGACGACCCATCTTAAAATAGAATTAGTAAAAAAATAAGCATTTAGCAATTACATTTTTTTAATTTAATTTTAATATTGCTTATTCATATCAGTATCAGATAGGAAGGAAAATAGAAAATATATTTAAAAGCTCAGGAGTAATTAAAGCCCATATGTTATTAGAAATGCAATTCATAAAATCAAAATATATACTTACCAATTCCTCCTTTGACCGAAAACCAGAAAATGTAATTACGAGATTTTTCATAGATGTAGTGTACAAAGGTCGAATGTTATTAGGTAATGCCTATAAAATATTTATTCATAGTTTAAGCAAATGCAAGAAAGTAAAACTTTAAAAAATAAAATTAATTTTAGATGCTATTAATAAAATATAATATTCAAACCCATTCAGGGTCCCCACTCATATCTGGAATAAAAATTCCTTGTGTTCTCCCTGTACGTACATTCAAGGTTCGAGAAAATGTACAAATAGCACTCATGCTAGTTATAATGGTTTAAAGAAGTGGAAAAAGCAAGGAAAGAGGGTAACAATTCACATTATTTGAAATAATAGCATATTAAAAAGTTTATATTTACATACAGGAATTTTTTTATCTTTATTTATTATCTAAGATCTGCCAAGACAAAATTTATATTTTAAGGGGGTGGAGAATATTTACCTCTCAAGCTCTTTAACTGTTAAATCCCACAAAATTAATGTCCAAGGTGAAACAAAACATTTTTGTTATGATATAAATCATTCAATGGTTACTTAACAAAAAGCATTAAAGCAAGATTACTTTTTTTTATTTATTCATTTTTGCCAATTCAAGTATTTGGGCATCAAATTCTGCAGATTTTTCAGCCATCGGTTTCATAGTGATAATGGACCTAATTCATAACAAAAAAAGGTACGGCATTTCTATAGGCCTAATGCACATTTTTTAGCTATTTCACTTTCAGTGAACATATGTGACAATACTTCCAATATATCATTGAATGAATTAAGGAACGAATGTGATGCAATAAGTTTCACTGCCAATAAAAATTCAACTTCAGATTATTGTTCTTGTAATAAAAAATTCAAAATCCATTTATTTTCAGACTTTAAATCTGACGTTTTTGGATTTAGCATGTCATTTCTTTTAGAAACTAAGTCCAACATCAATGATGACTCTTTTGAACTGGCACCTTAGCATAATTAGTAAGTGCTGGTTTTTGCATACTACTTAGGCTTATTATCTTCTTACAAAGAGAGCAGTATGGAAAAAATTGATTTTATGGAACCTCTCAAATCCATTCCGCAAAATCAGGTTTGATTATTTTTTTAATTCATCTAATTTATATTACATACGGATTTTAAGCAACTCATTGATTTAAAAATATTCCCCAATTTACTTTGAAAAAGCTTACAATTTCTCAAATCTATACTTATAATAAAGCTCAATGTGTGTGTGTGTTGGTGCTCTACAGGCCAGACCATTCAACCTACAGCTCCCAAATTTAGCACGTGTATACCGTCGAGGCCGGAAATGTGCACCTGGGGGTTATTTTTTCGAATTTTTAAATAGAATTTTATTTATTTAAAAATTAAGCGAAATTTTGACGTGTTTCCGCTATAACTTCGGAAAATATTACCGCACAAAAAAGATTTTTACATGAAGTTAAAGATCAAAAATTTATCTTTTAAATGATACTAATGTTTTAATCGTAAAATTAAATTTCTATTTTTAATGAATTTTTAAATAAATATTTTAACTATGTTTTTCAATAACTTTTTTCGTAAAAAAATAAAAATAAGGATTAAGCACGTTTCGCATTCATGGGAAAAAATTAGCTTTTTTCAAAGTGTTGCCATCACATTGATTAAAGCCCCAATTAAAAATAAATTAAATCTTTTTGGAAATGAAATCTGCAAAAATATAATTTTCGGCACGTGTCTGTAGGAAATGAAACAAATATGAAATATTATTTTTTCTAAAAAATAATTTAAGAAAAATTATTTTATGATTTTTTTAAAATTATTTTTAAAATTATTTATTATAATTGGCCTAAGATTACGAAAATGTTGAGTTTTTCTAAATTTTTAACATTCAATACTTCATAAATAAGTCTTAGTTGATCGTGGAAAATAGAAACATTCATTCATTTATTTAAAATTTGGTATGTCCAGAATATTTCTCAGAATATGATACCTTACTGCATTAAATTTAGACTTCATAATTTTTGAAATATATTTATAGGCCAGAACAAAATATTATTATTGATTTCATTTCAATCCTTTTGAAAGCAAAACTAAAAACTGAATTTTATGTTGAATCTGAAAAATTTTTGTTGAATTTTTCTTTGAGATATTACCTAAATTATGAAAAATATTTTGTAGTTCACATAAGACTTAAATACCGAGCGATTTTATTTGCAATACTCACATTCAATAATAACAATAATTAATAAATAACAATAATGATGATAAATAAAATAAAACGCTTGGTTTAAAAAAAAATATCTTAATATTAATTGCAATTTCATCATTTACATTTTAATTTAAAGTTGAAGTTTTGCCAGAAATGACAACAAATTAGCAAAATATATATAGTAAATTGTAAAAGTAATGACAACAAATTAGCAAATATATATATAGTAAATTGAACGAAACGATCTAAACAGTATAAGTTTGGTATGGCTATCAAAATTTGAAGATTAAAAATGTTTTGTTTCAGAATCTTTTAGGAGACCAGTTACTTAAAATATTTAATTGAAAATTGTAGCGAGCGGTAATACTGGCGAACCGGCTGGTCACCAAAGGCGGTTAGTAATAAATAAACCATTCATTAAACTCAAGTAGGGCAGACTAAACACCACCATACTGCTTCTAAAGATTGAATGCTGCTAATTCCGCCAGAGAAATATATTCAATTCTTTCACATAGTTGCAGAAATCTTGCACATGCTCATTAGCTAGCTGCAATTCAGGAATCTCATTGGAAAAAGAAAAACTGTCTAATAAAACAAAACAAATACGATTTACACAGAAAAAAAGGGTGAATTTTTGCATTACACATTCGTGAATGGTATTGTTTCATTTCTGGAAGCTATGACTACGATCTTTTATTCCTGTAGTCTTTAAGAATTAGCATTTTTTGAATGGGAATATATATATATATATATATATATATATATATATATATAAAAAAAAAAAAAATCTTTTTTTTTTTCTTTTTTTTATGAAAATTCCCAAATTTTTGTAGTTTTTTTTTTTTTGGATGATTTTTAAATGTGTTGTATTTTTTTGGTTATCCCTGTTCTCCCAGTGGCATGGCAACCCTGATATTACATTAAATGCATTAGCCAAAAACTATTATTAGAATAGAATATTTAAAAGAAACATTAGATATAATTAAATAAAACAGAGAATGATAATCAATTACAAAATTACATTTTGTATATTCTTTCGGATATAAAATAAAAATAATTATGTTTTAAAATACCTTTATTTCATCTAATTTCTTGTAAAGATGTAATTTTTAAACAGAAAAATCAATGTACTAATTGATTGTCAAGTGCATTAAAATTATTCACTTATAATTGTTGGATCAAACGATACAGAATTATTTAACATGCAAAAGTAATTTTAAGAAATGAAAATGGCTTTTACAGTTTATCACTTTCATTTTTATAGAGAATGTCAATTCTAACATTTTCATACTGATATAACTGAAGGTTTTACAAAAATATGAAAGTACATAATGAAAAGAACAAACACATTTTTTTATTACTAACACACAAAAAAATGACACATTTTCTGAATGTTTTATAAAATAAAAATTATTTTGTAGCAATTGTTATATTAGCAATTGTTAATTGTTTTACCTCATTCTTCTTTGCATACTGCATCACAGTTGTAGGACCCAAAATTCGCTGCCCAGCTTTATGTAAACTTGTAAATACATCACCTTCAAATTCCTCTAATACATATATATTAGTGAAGTCACCACCTTGATCAATTAATTCCAGCCCATTTGAACTATATATTATAGGTAAATGAAAATGCTGCATAAAAAAAAATTAAAAAAAAATTTCAATGAAAATAATAATGCAAGATTTGAAAATTAAATAGGAAGAAAATCAGAATTTAACATTTAATATATTACCTCTATCGCTTTGATTAAAACTTCATTTTGTTTTAGAGCTTCACCAACAACACACACTTGAAAAGCTAAAATATGCAAAAATTGTAAGATTTTTATATTTTAAAACATAAGACATGGACAAATTTTTATTTAATTTTTGTTACAAAATTTTAGAATATGAATGTAAAAGTGGGGGGGGGTCAAAATACAAAAGAATGCACAGATAAGATAAAAATATATTAATATTAATCTTTGTTTGGACCATTTAAAAAAATTCAAATAAACAAATAGATGTGCTTAAAATTTTATAGTATTCCTGAGGCAAATTAGAAACTTAAAATAATCACAAACTTATCACTTAAATTATTAACATCTATATAATATATTTTTTTGAGCACGAGATTTCAAACTTCTCTTAAATACATCGTCAAAAAAAAGATATAGTGGAAAGAGATACAAAAGAATTTTTATAGATTAAAATAAACACAAATTTATTTTTAAAATAAATATGATATTTAAAAAGGATCAAAATTCAACAGGTTATTACAAAATCTAAAATGTATAAATAATTATCCATATTTCAAACATTTCCAAAATTCTAATAACACATACTGATTAGTCACGTAAAAAATGGGATAACACCAAAACATTTATTGCAAAAAGTGATTAATATCATTTTCTTTTTCAAAATATTATTAAAAAGAAAAAAAAAATATTCAAATCAAATTTTTTTTAAAACTTGATAAATTTCCACAAAAACACAAATCAGTCATTGACAGCAAGGTTTGACAAAAAAAAAAAAATAACATACGTAAATCAGAATGTGATGATTTCTTATGACCGTTACATAAACTTGATGACATTTTCGTCAAGTACAATTATCTATAAAGAAACAAAATCATTTAATATATATATATAGTATTAAAAATGTACAATAGAATAAATAATATTGGTCCTTAATTTAAAAAAATTAGAATACAATGCAAGATTTTTATGACAATGTATTAAAACATCTCAAATGCATGAAGACATACACTTTAACTCCTCTAGCATTCAAGAATATCTTTATTAATTGTATATAAATGTGTTAAAAATATCAAAAATTTCTAAGGTTTATAAATCTATTAAGGTTTTTCCAACTGCTTTTAAATACACACAAAAATGAATACTTATTTAATGATCAAAATGCATATATTATTACAATTCAATCATATAGTTTATTATTAATATTCTGAAAACTAATATATTGTTATTATAATAATCATAATAACAATAATGGAAGTATTGCCCCTAAAAGTTATAATTCGAATATATAATATATATAATTCGAATTGGATAGCGTTGCGCAATAGGTATTGCAGGTGTCAAAAATAAAACGAACATTGTTTCATAGAAAATATATACATATACTAAAATTATTCTTACTAACATATTAAAATTCTTTTTGAAGTAATCCTAAATTACAAATAGTATGACCAGTGAAAGAAAAGAAAAAATTCCATACTTTATCAGATGTATTGTTATCATAACATAAGCTACGTTCTCCATCTCCTTTTAACAGTTACAGGAAACACAAATGGAGGCATACCAAAACAATGATTTGTTACTTACCGATTTCTCCACTTATTTCGAAAAGAACTGTCCTAAACATTAAAAAAGAAGGTTATCATGGCAGTGTAAGTTTTTTTAAAAAAATAAATTACGGACTTATTTCTAGAGGTTTCATTAAAAACATAGGCCAAAAATACCGACTTCTAACTTCAAATGCAGCGGGTTGTAAAATTGTTGCCAGATGCACAATATGAGAAGTTTTGTTTTCAAATAATTTTGCTCAAAATTTGAGGCCGATTTGGCAAAGCAAATAAAATCATTACAAACTTGTTCGTCACAGTAATGTTAATAATTAATAAAATAAATAAATAAATATAATTTACAATGAAATTTTTCAGAAATTTATCCAGGGACAAGAGAGTGGTAGGAAAAAAATAGAATATCGGTGCTTTGACTATCATTGGCGATTCTTTCATAACAAAGCTTTATGTATTTATTTCACTTTTAAAAAGCATCTGTAATAAGAAGTTCGGAAAAAAAAAAGAATGAAGAAAGGAACGAAAAAGAAAAGCAATGACACGCCACTTGAATATATATGAGTTTAGAAATTTGACATAGGTGTAATTTGGAAGGTGAAAATGTGCATCTGAGAGAAATTTTTTTAAGAATTTTAAGTAATCAAAAATTCAGGAAAATATCAATTTTTTCCCGCTATAACTACGAAGATTTTATAACATAAAACGGAATTTTGCATGATCGTAAAATTCAAAAACATCTTTCCAGTTATGTTAATTTTGCTATAATTATTTTTTGTTTGATTTGTATTAATTTTTTAAAATATTTTTAATATATTTTGAAACAATATTATTATTGTCTTTAAGTCATTCAAATCGTTTTCATTATTATAACAATTATTTAATCACATAATTTTCATCCAATGTTCAAAGCTTCTCTGTGGTTGAAAACATGATTTCTCATGATTTTCTTCCATTGGCAAAGAGATTCAATTGCAATTTACATGAAAAATTAGGAAGAAAATTACACTACTGAAAATGACAATATACAATTTTATTTATTATTATATTTGATTTATTGCTAGATGACATTTAGATTTATAATGTCACTATGATGTAAATATCCTCCCAAGTACATAGGACCAAGTCTGTTGGCTCTACGTCAAATGGTCTGGCTTGTAGAGTGCCAACATGCACATACTCATCATTATTAGTAGTAAAGATATTCTCAAATTAAATTAAATTACCTATTAGAGTAAAAAACTAAAAAATTAAAATGTTTATATTTGCATAACTTTTCCTTATTTATTATCTCCCCATTTTCCAATTGTAATGTAATTTCAGATTTGAACACAAAATTATTTGGAAAACTAAGCCAAGTCTCAAATATCGAATACAATGTTGACTTATGATTCAGTTTGATAAGAAGTATCATGCACATCCCCATTTAATTTTAAATAATTTTTTTATTAAATTATTTTTATTACAATTTTAAGTAACGGAAACTTAATAAATAATTTGAATTCCTTGAAATAGAGATTTTTGAACATAACTAAAATTTGCTATAGGAATAAATTATAGCAACTAGGTTCAGAAGCAATTGCTTTTAAAAATACAAGATATTTTGAAAGTTATTACATTTTCGAAATCGTTTACACTTTTGGTGGGAGCTTAGTATAGTTTATGAACACTAAAATCTCAATATCCAGAAACAAGAGAAATAAAATTATCCGAAAAACTTGATTTGCTTATTGAAACGCTCGATGATTTGCTTAATCAGAATAATTTTAGTTTGTTTTATATGTAATGAGAATCAGAATGGAAAAAAAAAATATCAAACAATATTTTTTTATATGTTGTTAATTTTTTTTTAATTAACGTTAACATATTTTTATTTAAATAAATGAATAAAAAAAGATAATTTAGACTATCTTATTAAAAACCGGAAAAAAAATTAAAATCAGTAAATATAAACATGTTCAAGGTTCTGGTCACTCGAAATAAAATACTTAATATATGAATCATAAAATCGAGCTGTTTTTATAGAATTTAAATTATTTCCATCACTTTATTGATCAACACTGCTTAACACTCTGATTGTTATCCTCTCTTATCTGGCCGGTTTTGACCCCTTTTTTGTTCAAAGTGACGACAGCAGGATGTCAAGCAAGTTATCATAAAGAATGCCCTGTACTAGAGAGAGGGAGGGAATGTCTGTTATTCGTATTTGTCTAGGGATTAACTACTTTCGATTACGGAATAGCTAGAAATGATAACAGCAAGAATTACGCGATGAATTTGTACTTGAAATTAAAATTCAAAATGAAATTCTCAAATGATTTCTTAAAGAATTGTATTTTTTTATTTATTAAATTCTAGATTTATTTGAAAGAGTGAAACATTAAAGTGTAAGAATATCGCATTTATGATTTAAATCTGTTTCTGAGAAATTCATTTATTAGAGTAGATTTAATGAAATTTTTATAATAAACAATATTTATTAAGTTGGGTTGAATTTATTCCAGGAGATACATTTTGAAAAGCTTTACGTATGAATATATAATTAATTTATTGACTGATTAGGCTTGATTAAAGTACACGAGATTTTTAAAATTTGTTTTAAAAAAGTCAAGTTGTTCTAAGAGTTATTAAGAATGCATTAAAATTTTGATATTCCATGCGCTTTTGTGTTCTTAATAAGAATCCACAGTTTTAATATATTTGTAACTCAATAATCAATTAATCGATTAATTTAATTAAATTTCAATTTCATATACAAAACGCTTTATAGTTTGATTTTGAGAAAAAAGATTATTTCAGGATTCCATAATAATTAATTTTAAATATAGATAATGAATAAAGAGTAAGAAATAATTAAAATAAAATGTGTGTTTTTTTTCTTTTTGGTGCATTAATAAAAGTGTTATTTTTAAAGAATTATTTTTTTTAATTTATATTTTTCTCAAATTTAACACTACATATAGTTTAGTAAATCTATCTTTACTTATAAAAGGAAGTGTTTTTATGTGTGTTTACCTTGACCAGCGAATCTATTGCACTCACAGCCACGAAATTTGCCACAAAAATTGTGATGATGGCATTCAAAGCATTCGAAGCCGAATTTAATATTTAGCGTAAATTTTTATTCAATATTTTATGTTGTCTTAGATGATTTTTTCACGTATTATATTCGTAGTATGGTTTCTAATGATTGTAGAAAAAACACTTTCAGCCATCAAAACGTTTTAAACAAACGCCATTTTAAAGAAATTAATTTTGTATCTTATGCGATAATTTATTAAATTTTGTAAAATTTTTAAATATGTCATTTCCCCAAAAGAATTTTAAAAATTGAAATTAAAATTGCTGCATCCGATATTCTAATTTAGTTATCATTTTAAAATTTAATGAGGATATTATTCGAACAATTCTCTATAATTGAAAATAAGAAAGATTAAAATATCTTCTTAACTTAATTTCTAATTAATTATTTTCTTAAAAAATTCAAAGATTTTTTTCTTTGATTCTGTCAGTGAAGAAATAAAATTTTATTTCGAAAAAGTCTTATTTCTACGCGGATTATTCAAGATACCAAGCTAGAAAACCAAGAAAATTTATAGTTATAGCATAATTATGTGGATACAATATCTGGTTGAAATTTTTAATCGTAATTTGGCAACAATTTATTCTTTACATTCTTGAAAGGAAGAGAAATCACAGAAACCGTGGTTGGAAGGTATCTCTTGGTAGCAACGTTTTGTGTTTAATTCAAATTGCATAATTATGAACGAATAAACGAAAGCTGGATTTCCTATTTCTATTAAATGTTTATTGGCAAAGTCTTATTTTACAAGAAGTATGAGCAAGTTAAATTTAACTTCAACTTAGTAATTTATCTGATACAATTAAATATTTTTTGAGTTAGATAATGGAACTGTACGATTTATTTTACTCCTTTTTTTAAGTTTAAAATTTTGGAAACACAAATACGGATTAAACTGCATCACTAACACTGTTCTTCAAGTCTAAACTTTTTTTTAATGAGAAAAACTCGAGAAATACTTAACTGATATTGGTGATATTTGTACCATTTTGTAAAGCATTTATTAGTATGTTGAAGTATGTTATTTTAGTATGTTGAAGTCATATAAAAATTAAAAAAAGCAATTTTATAATTGATATTTTAATTATTTTTCTATTACAATTCACGCATGCATAAAACAGCAATATCTGTGGTTTGCATGTCATATCGGGCGGATGCTGGACTTAAGTTTAAAGTTAATGTTTCCTCTTGGATATTATGCCACGGGTAACGCTGTGCGGCTACTGCTAGTCTGAAATAAAAAGATGACAGCCATTGTTATCACACATCCCAGCCTCATACTTTCAAGTCATAAATAGTTGGTGCAATGTGAATTTAAGTTGCGTGGTTTCGATTCAAAATTGAATGTAAGGCCAGGAGGTAATTTAATGTTACAGCGAAATTTAAGAAAAGGTCTGCGTAATGGAACTTGAATAATTGTAATAAATTTCATTATAAATAGATGAAACACGACGATTTTGTAAATGGCAAAATATATTTTGTTTTATGCCATTAATATTTCTCGTACCTTCTGACAGTAGTACCCAATAAAATTTAAACATAACAGTTTCCTGGGCTATAGTATGACAATTGTTGCATCAGCATTTAGTATTAATGAAATATGATAAATAAAACTTCTCTAATTACCAAAATGCTGGAATATCAAATTCTTTAAATTCTTAAAACTAGGCAAAATTGAAACGTGAAACTAGGCAAATTTGCTTGTGTGACAAAGTAATGCTCACAGTTATAAGAAAAGAATTTTAATAAAGCTAATATTTACAAAAAAATGAAAGTTTTGAAAGAATTTGCTTAAATTATCGTTTGCTTTTTTTTACAAGGAATTGCTAAGTTGAGTAATTTAAATTAAATTGTGTAAGCGACAATAATAAAAAAAAGCACAGATACAAACTTGTAAAAAAAATTCTTTTGATGCTGAACAATTTTGATTTTAATCATGGACAGTCATATGTGGATTTCTCATGAGTTAAGTCATTTGACTGTGCGATTATTATCGTCCCAAGTAGGGAAACATTCAATTTTATTTAATAAAAAAATTAAGTGATAGATTTCTAATTAATGTAAAAATATCTTAAAAATCTTGGAATAACATATTTTAGCTTCCAGATTCCTTCCTAGAATTTACATGCATGTTTCTGTGTTATCAGAAAATTTTAAGTTCAAAAATTGATTACTTGGTTTTTAGTAGTTGACGGAACATCAATGCTAACCGTTCATGCAATTTAAGTAGATTCCTTATAGGAAAATACTCATGATCATATTACTCATGACACAACTTCCGAAATATTTCTGCAGATCTTCGCCAATCATGATCACTTGAACTCAAACCACCCACCATTCAAAAGTTTTCATATCTATTTATCTTTTTATGTATTTATCTATCGATCTGTACCCCTATATATGCATATAATGCTTTGCCTATGTCATCTTAGAGTAATTTTGCTCAAATTTTAGCCAGCTTGATATATATTGTAAGAAATGTAAAATCTTCTGATGAGTTCGTAAATGGGCCATCTAATTCAAAGGCGGTGGAAATGGTGGCGGTTGAAATATTCATTTCCCTATAACTTGCTTAATGTTAAGGATAGAAAAATAAACCAAATTAGTAAAATTAGCAACTCATTAAAATAGACAATTTTTGTATTTAAAATTTTTCGCTAGCTATAATTGCTTTGAAGTTCGGGGCTCAAAAGTGAATTTCAAACTCTAATTTTGATTGTTTCTAATGTCTGCAATCTATGTTGCCAGTTTTAAAAAATAAAACAAGACTTCTGTCTCCTTCTTTGTTGAATATTTGGTTGAATTTTAGTGACAGAGGATTTCTTTTCAGATTGAGTATTCCAATCTTTATTTCATTTTCATATTTTAAAATTGTTTAAATGCACGTAGACTAAAGATTAAAACTTGAATAAAACTAAATAAATAAAAATAAAGGAGGAGGAAAATTTAATAGTAAAATTATGTAAAATTGTTCTGCTTAAAAATGTCCAGAAGCTTTTATTAAACATTAATTAACTAATTTCATTTCTTAATTATAACTTAACCATTTTTTCTTGCTAACTTATAGAAGAAGAATAGAGGTGAAAAATTCATATTAGTTTCGTCAGTTACTCGCCTTCGCTACGCACCTGGTTTAACATTTCCTTTTTAGAGTTACACAAGGGCTGCTTGAAGACGTGCCTTGCAATTTGGAAGCGTGGCTTTCAGAAAAAGACGACTTTTCATAATGTTCTAATTTCCTAAACATCAACTTGTTTGAATACGGAAATTGTGACAAGGAGTTTGTGAACAAGTAAAATTGTTATAATAGAAAGCAATTCTTGATTAAAAGTTAGATAATGTTCTTTCTTTTTTCAAGGCTGGTTCATAAAATGAGATTATGAGGCTGGAGTAAGACAAAATCACGATATTAAAATGTTTGTATGAATTTTGAAAAGTTGCCTTTTATAAAATAATTTATGGTACAACATTTTATTTACATCAAACTAAATATTTACTTTTCCAAGTGACTTTAAAATTCAGTTTTTCTTTCTTACCAGCTGGTTTACACTTTTATTCTTTCTTGTATCATTAGATTGCATTCAATTTTAGAGTTGACTGTCTTTTTATTATTATTACATACTTTAGAGAATTCATTTCATTTGTTCATATTTTTACAATTGCATAATATTGTTTCCCAATTAAACTTACAATAAGTAAAGGATATTTAGATATATATTTTAAAGGAATATTGAATGGATGCCAAATCAATTGCCCCCAACTGAAACTGACGACCATTTGACGATATTTCTATAAGATCCTCCTAGTAAATTCTAAATCTTTGTATCGGAGACTTGTTTCCACACTAGGATTTAATGCTCTTTTTGGAGTATTGATCATGGAGCGAGCTCTCTGCTGCCTTATGAGCACTGTTCTGTTATTTCTGCTGCTTAAAATCGTTTTGCTGTTTACATCAGCGTTGTTGGTTTTTGCAAGTGTTTTCTTTGTGTGCGCTTCAGTTGTGATTTTCTGTCGGAGTTTCGAGTTTTCTTGTGGAATAAAGCTTGTTGTACTTCTGACTGTACTTTCCCCAAATGGTTTTCTAAGCAATAAATCCATTTCCAACATTTCAAAGTTTATTGTAGACTGCTTTTGAAATATTATGTGTTGTTTTTTTGTAAACAATTTCTCCACTTTTGTACCAATACTTTTCCCCCAAATCTTGCAACAAATGTAGAAATGTAATCCATTTACGTGCTAATAAATAATTGGAAAGAGCTTCCATAGAAAGCTGAGTTTGTCCTGTGATACCATTATTAAAGACTGTATTAACCTATGATCGATCACGACTAACAACTTAGAACTTGGAAAAAAAATTTTCTTCTACAAAAATTTCATCTATTCGTTTTATTACTATGGGTACTTACAGTAATGGCACGGAAAGATAGATATGTAGATTTTTTTCTAAAAATAAAATATTATCTTCCATTATTATAATCTTTCTAATTATTTTCTTTCCTTCCTTAATTAGATTTAAATTCTTATCTTTTCGGGAAAGAAAATACATCATATATTTTGCTAATGAGTGTTTTTACTCGAATTATCTTTTCAAGATACAACTAGTCTTTCCTTTTTTCCTTTTGATTTTGCTACTATTTACTACTTTAGAAAAATATTGTCTGATAATTATTCCCATGTGTTTTAAAATCTGCATTTACAAGAATAGTTGCTACATTTGTTACATTTCTTTTGTCTTAGTTGAAGAAAAATTATGTTTTATAACTATGTTTTTCGTTTCACAATATGTATATTAATTATCTTCATATTTAATAGAACTTGAAGAATTCAAAATGTTTGTTAATGAAGAAAGAAGAAATGTAACAATTGTTTTTTCTTCATTGCATTGCAAATGGATATTTTGATCTTTTTTTGACTTTTTTTTTCTTCTTTCTCCAAATATTTTCCTTGTTTAAATGTTACTATTTCCTATAACTATTCTTTAATATGTCCTTTATCCATAAAGAAAGAACTCTTTCATGCACTATAATTTTGGAGGTGTTTATTGAAAAGATTTCGCATTTATATAATTAGACATAAAGAAACATTTCCCTCTATTCTCTAAATAATAAACGTTTTATAAAGAAGTTAATTTAACAAAATTTCAAAATGTTCTAAACATTCTGATATTACTTACGCCCTTCTTTTTTCTTAAGTAACATTTGTTAGTCTGTTAAAACAATACTGAACGTTTTACTCATAAACGTCTGAGACATGATATTAATGACGAACGCCTATTAACAACGTACTGAGTTCCATTATGTTTCTTTTTATGAAAATACAAATATAGAAATAATTTTTCTAAATCTTCTACATATTTCTGCAACATATTACCTTTAAAAATTTCATGCGCATCCTGAAACTCTTTGCTCTAATAGCGTTTGGTGAATTTCTGTGTCCTACATAACTAGAAATAGTAATTAAATAATTGAATTGAATACACTAGTGTAATCTAAAAATTAAATTCCGTTTTCAATTTTGCTGGGGAGACGCTGCGGAGTTTCTTTTTAAAAATTTGGATACGCCGCCGCGTGCGAATTATGTTCTGTCGTCAGCTTTCTTAATACTAGAAACATTAAACTAATTGAAATTCATATAAAAATTGGTGAAGCTTACGGACAAAACACGATTAGTTATTTGATAGTAAGAAGGCTGGAGCGAAGTTTCAATGAAGGGTATGAAAATATTCAGAATGAAAAAAGAACTGGGAGGCAGTCTCTGATGGATGATGGCTTGCATATACAAGTTTAAGAAAAGATTAATTCCAACCAAATATTTACCATTTCGATACATTCAATGCATTCGCCTGAAAATTCCAATTCACTCTGTTATCATCACATGCGGCATCATTTTTACAAAGAGGCATATAAAAGCTTGTGGCCCGCTAGGATAAGCGCCCCGCTAAGCTTCAGCAATAGTGGTAACTATATTAAAAATTAACTAAACTAACTGAGCATAGTACTTTATTATGCAATTAAAATGTTTTTCTAATAATCTTTTCCATTTTTGTAATTGCTTAACGGAACTTAGCTTTCTTGATACGCCTCGTAGTTTATACAATATATCGTATGTGAACCACATAACGCAACCTTAGTAAAATATGCTCTAATAGAATATACTTGGGCAAGCAATCACCCCAATGCCGATGAGAATGAATCAAAAGCATATACATGCACAGTAAGCTCTTGAGAGGAGGCTTCTTCAAATGCCAAGGTCACATTAAGTGCCAAAATTATGAACGAGAGAAAAAAATTGTTTAGAATTTATCATTTAATAAGAGTATTAACTAAATAGCAAAACTTTTGTAAAGCAATAGTTTCAAAATATGCTGTTCCAAGTTCAGAGACTCGAATTCCTCACAAGGTCGCTGGGACGCATTATACAATTTTCATGAATTCGAAAGTGCATGTATTAGGTTATTCTATTTTTTTATTCCTACTTGCGCGAAGCTCGATCTTCATTATTTGTTATCATAAAACTGAAGTAATGCGGGAAAATCAATGTGAAAAAAAAAGATATCAGGGTAGTTGGTCCAGTTTAATTCTACCATGTAAGAATAATATGGTGTAATAGGCTGGTTCACTTCATTGTTTAAAACTTTTCAATATTTTTTTATGTTACCCAAATTGTGTTTTCACATTTCCTCGCCTATAAAAAAATTAAAATCATTTTGCAAAAAGAACTTGTAGCAGTTTTACATAAGAGAGTTTAGGAAAATCTAAATTCTGCAGACGCATTCCGTAATGAAAACATTTTAAATCCACTGTCATAAAGCTGTGATGTCATGAGCATCCTCTCAACGAATTACTAACAGAGCTACTTGAGTAAATAACATAGGACATTAACATTCAAATGCGGAGCTGGGGTCCAATAACGCATACGGTTCAATTGTGATTTCCCGCTCAGAAAGAGGAAAGCTATCAGACACAATTTAGTGGGAAGAGTTTACTCAACTGAAGGAAGGTTCGGCGCCAGCCTTGAGCAACAAGATAGGCATAATCATAAACAAGATAGGCATAATTCAGATATATAATCATTCTTAGAGATACAAATACACAACAAAAATTTATACAAAATTTGTGTTTCTAATAATACTATTTATTCCTCGTTTCGATTATGACAAATATTGATTCATATTGAAATAACATTTACTGTTTCTTTTTCAAGTATCAAATCAATGTACATCAAGATTTTCAGATTATTAAATTATTGTATATGATTGCAAATAATTAGCTGTTATATTTTGATTTTACTTTAATGTATTCTTACATTAACGGAGACTATTTTTTAAAGAAATCGCTAGATATGAGTTTTAAATTTCCTTTCAAAGATTTAAAAAAAAAACATACTATATTTCGTACATTATCATAATAATTTCCTCGAATATTCAAAGTATCAATTTCAAATTTTAATATAACATCTTGTTGATATTATGTCTTATATTTTGAATGTTCTGCAAAATTTGCATGTATTCGCATAACTTTAGTATTATTTTCTTTGATTGTTGTAAGCAAAAAGCACAAAAAAGAATTTGCAATTTAAAAAAAGTAAGTAGTCCGATTTTTATTTTTAAAAAATCATGTCATTAGTGCTCACATAATCAAAGCCATTGATGAAAGTTGCAAATAATTATTAGGTTTCGGAATCATGGAGTGAGGCTAATTACTATTTGCATCAGTTTCTGATTGATGCTTTAAATACCTTTGTTTCTGATTCTTCACTTTAAAAGAAGAACTTTGAACACGCAGTCACTTTCAAAGAACTTTTCATTGTCTTTGAACACGTGGTCAGTTTAAAAGAAGAACTTTTCATTGTCTTTGAACACGCGTATTCAAAGACAGTTCGTTAAACTTTTCTGGAGAAATGTGAAAAAATGTCTGAATATTTTTCATCATGTACCGTATTTAATTCATTAATACTGTTAAAAATACCATATTCACTGAAAGGTGAATAATTCTAATTTTCCTTCTTACAGATGTCTTCTCTATTTGTAGAGTGATTAAACTGCCAGAAAGGTTTGGGTGCCGCTTTCTAAAAAAGAAACAAATAAGCAATCACATCATTACAAACGCAAAATGTACAACACTAACTCAGTAAACTGGACCGATTAAAAAATGAATTGATCAACTGTCATTCAAAAATTATTTGGAAATTTATTCTAAAGATCAGACAAATATTGTAATTCTATATTTTAATCCTACCTTTTAACCACAATAATGACAAATGTAAATATATGTGTTGTTGTTTGCATTATTTTAATTGTCTTGGATATAATTTGTTTATTGCGTAAGATATAATTACGACAATAATACTCCTAACTATTTTTGAAAGCTATAAAATTTTGAAATTTACAAAGTCCTTTATTAATTTTCTACAATGGAAGAAAATCATGGGATTATATGGTAGATGAATCAATGAAAACGTTTTGAATTTCAGAAAAATCTGAGAAATAAAAAAAAATTAGTTATTAAAATTCAGGAAACTTTAAACAATTAATATAATTATAAAAGTAACTTTAAAAATTTTTAAAATGTGTACAATTTATTTTTGTGAAATATATTTTCGGAAGTTATCGCGGAAAGCACCAAAATTTCGCTTAATTTTTAATTAACTAAAATTTTAAAAAACTCGCTCTGGGGTGCACATTCTCAACCTCTAAAGTATATTTATATCAAATTTGGCAGTTGTTTTAAGAGCCAGTTATAAAGAGCCAACACATACACACACACACATTCAACTTTATTATAAAGCGAGAAAAAAAATTAACTGAAGAATGGATTTCTGAAAAAAAGATATGTTTATTATTATTGCGCAGAATGCTGTGAAATCTAAAAATAACAGGATAAACAGTCACAAGTAGCAAATTCTTTGAAATGTCATGGGCATGATGAGAAATACAGCTTTTAAGCTCTGAGAAAATTGGTGAGTTATCATAAACAACAACATTTTCACTTATCCCCAGGGCCAAAAAATTTAGTCTAGAGATTTTGCTAGCCAAACATAGGGAAAAGGAAGACTTATTGCATGTCCATCTGAAAAAGAAAACACATTTGTAGCAGTTCTTAATCTGGCATTCCATGTTTTGAATCGGTTAATCACCAGCCATTCTGCCAATTTCCATCACCAGCTATTTTACCAACTTCCGTCACCAGCTATTTTAACGGATTTGTATCTGCTACTGGATACTCTATCGAGCTCTAGCGACAAGTGTATATATTGTGAAGATCAATGAGGAGCTACAGCTTCTCTCTCTCTTCCGCTGTCAGCAGTTGTTATTATGTTTTAATTTAAAGTTTTGTTTGTTGTAAAAAAAGCACAAATGTTTAGTTATTTTTGTCCAGCGGCGCTTTGTACAGCGGTGACACTCCATATCCCCAGCCACACATTTTTAATGCATATGGTAATTTGTAGATGAGCTCTATCTTACATGAAAAGGATTCTGTATCATATCCTTTCAAGGATGGGACAAAGTTATTCTCTCTCAGCGATATCTAACACTCATCAGCAACAGAGTATGTCTTTTAGACTCTCGAGTTAGTTTTTCAAAAGAAAACGAACCGAGCATAAATATTGCTGTGAATCCACACTATACTATGAACCTAGGAGAGCGCAACAGAGTAGAAGGTTCAGATGAGGAGTTCCCTCTTCGCAATTGTAACAGCTGTGTTCATTTATTCGCCATCCATTTGAAAAATCTGTCTTATCTGTCCATAAGATGTTTCCAAGTTAACCCATATTGGTCTCATAGAGAGCAAGGAATTCCAATGCGCCGCTCAGGCTAGTCAGTTGACATCAAATACTAAAAGGCGAATTTATAGAACTAATATTATATAATTATTGAAGAATTTTACTAACCAGTTTGTACAAACTGATTGTGAAAGCTTGGAAAATCGGTACATCCATTTCTCTAGTAAAATTTTGAATTATATATTACACATCAAATGAAATATATTTCAATCGTTAATAAAATACTTTATATTCATCCACTCAAGTCCAAATACATTTTTTTAAACTTGTAGTGGATAACACTTGATGTTAATACAGTTTTTCAAATATTAATTCACTAATTATTAAATTTAATTAAGTTTTAATACTTTAAATAGAGTTTTAGCAGTTTATCGGTACAATGCAAGGATTTCAGTATTTCTCACGTGAAGGTGAAGAATACGAGTTCAATTCTTGCGAAAATCAATAATTTTTTGATACTTAATTTTTTTAAATAATATTTAATAAAAAATAATTAAAATAAAAATTTTCTTTGTTGACCTAAGTAGTAATTGAATTTTAAACAAAAAATTTATATTACTTGTTTAAAAATGTTTTCCCCTTGCACTATCATTGATTGGTAAAATTGGCATGAATACTACAGTTTTATCATGAAAGTGTCTTTGATAGTGATTTTCGCATCTCTTTAAGAATTGTGCGAAATTTGTAACTCTTAGATGAATTTTTATTATGTATGCAACTCTGAATAGGGGAATGGAATTATGCATTTTCAGTATTTTGTAAAAAAATCAAAAATAAGAATTATTTATTTAGTTCTTTAATAAATCCTTTCTATTAATATTCCAATACTTCAAAGCATAAACTAAAGTAATCGTAGAAGGTTCCGTCGCCGTAATCATAATATAATGCCTTTTTCACAGCAACAGTACTAGATGGTCAAAATATTAGAGATACAAGTCTCACAATCGGAATATTTATTTTAAAAATAAAAGGGTTTTTTTTGTTAATGTAAAAAAAAAGTGACTTGAAAACCCTACAAGAATTCGATAGCAATAATTCATTCAGGTCTGAATGATATTAAATATAGAGTTCCCGATATTTATTTATAATTCATTCACAGTATCTATTATACTGATGGAATTATATAAATAACAAATTCTTTCTAAAATTCTAAAACTGGATATTTTTTCTCCAGCTGTTTTGGAGAAAAGTAATGGTTTTTAAATTTCTTCTTACGAATATTTTTCCTTGTTAAAGATAAGTATAAAGAAACCTTTTCACAAACAGATCTGTTTTATAGAAAAGCGATTTTATTCAAAGAAAAATAAATACTAAATCATTTTAACACTTCAGGGAAATGTGTTCGATCGTTTATTTCGATATTCCATTTGTTGTGAATGAAAAACATATTATATTTCTTAACTGCGATGACCAATGCTCAATAAATTATATATGAAAGAATTTAAATGCAGTATAAACAGAGAGTATTTCTATTTCACTTCTAATACTTTTCCTTAAGAGCGTTCGTTCACAATACTATAACTATTTTCTGAAGAATCTCTTCACCCCTAGTTCCGACCATATCATTTTTGCTATGCTATGATCGTTTATAAAATTGATTTTTTACTCTGCCATCATAAAAGCAGGGAAAATCATCTTTTTTAGGTGCCACTTTTCAGAATTTGAGCACCTCATTACTTTTATGCACTTCTTTCTCTCAACGTCATGATCTTTTTAGGGAAATGTTTTCTCTTTTCTTATTTTCTGTATCAAAAAAAGTTCCTGGCTGAAAGCTCGAAAACAAATTCTGATAATATCCGATTTCTTTATATCCAATTCAGTGAATTCTGTTTAAAAAAATATATTCAATACCTCAAGAAAAACTTCTTTTGAAGTTTGCAGTTTTTCAGAAAATCTATCAATCAATCTTCAATTTCGATCTTCAGATGTTGCTGTGTCACTTTGAAATCATTTACTTGACTAGCTAAAATGAAGGGTGACAGAGAATATACATATATCAAAATCTGAGGATTCTAAACAATTTTATGTCTTTCGCAGATCATTTTGATTGCATAATTTATATTTCAAAAGTGACTGTATAATGTCTCAATTATACTGTAATTCCTTACCTAGGTAGCCTTTTTACTCTTTCCATCCAAAGAAAAGCAGAAACCTTATGTAGTTCAGCTCACTGGTTGTTATTTTTCAGTAAAAGCAAGAATTTCAACTAACCTTGAGAAATGTTCATACTGATGTCCTTTATGCAAGAAGATTAACAGTGAGTATAATCTTTAATCGAATTCAGATAATTATATAATTAAATTCAATTTTAAAAAGTCTATTATGTAAAAACAACAACAGAATTTGTATTCAACACACTCTTGCAGATTTCAGAAAAATGTTATGTGCTTTGTCAGATATTTCCCATGTTGGGTACCAGTGTGCTGGTAGATGACTGATGATGATGACGGATGTTGTGGAGGATGCACTAAAGGACTCTGAGAGAAGTATGGGATTGTGCCTAACATTTTTTATAACTATTATTGTGACTGGACATTCGTACATGAACGTCCTGTCAAAGAGCGGATGTACTTGATGATGCTGAGTGTCATCTAACGTATGTTCAGAAGACACTCAACAACGAGATTTTCTATTTCTTAAAACTACTGTATATAATAAGCTACAAATAACTTGTTATAACTATAAAAATAATAACTGGAAACTACAAATAACCTCGTTTATATAAATAAATATTTATCCTCGATTATATATCTGAACATGGATTATTTCTTTCATTGCGTATGGGCACTACATAGTTTATATCCTTTCAGTTGGTTTCTTGCAAGGGTATTGAAAATATTACCTTTGCACTAAACTTTCAAAAATAAAGTGCAATTTTGGAAGGGCTTTTAAACCATGGACTTATCCTAAGATGGTATAACTGAAAATATATTAAACTTTTTCTTCAGTATCACCTTTTCTGTATAATTGTAAGATGGCAATAAATGCCATGTTCTTGAATTTGCCCAAGTTTATGTATTGTGGTGCAATCATATTCTTGCAATTTTCTTAGCCTAGATAATCAACACATAAAATAGCGATTAGTAATAACTGACGGAATGTCTAAATAAAATATATAAATTTATTAGTTGACTTGGTTACAACAAGTCATTCGCAATCCATGGTGGAGTAGTCCTTTCTGCCTTGGTGGGCACTCTGGACGTATATTCAATAATTACTTGTTTTTTCAAAAAGTATTTTGACTCTGTTTCTTTTAGATAGCATATTTATTACATTATATAGAGAAAAGAGAATAACTGGAGATCACACAGCATTTTGAATATCACACTTATAGAGTTATATTTTTGAGAAATCATGAGAGGAATTCGGTGTGACCTGTTATTTATCTTTGCTTTATAAGTATTTATATAATGAATGTACTGTCTAAAATAACCACGACCAAGATCTAATTGAAAAACAATAACGAATGGTAGTAGTATGGTTATAGTTCTTTAGAATTCGTCTCGAAAGAAGTAAGCGATTCCAAAACGAAACTTTAAAATGGTCAAAATAAGTGAAATGGAGTTAAAGGGAACTATTTATTTTATTTGGGCTTTAAAAGTTCAAACCACTCTGAGGCTAAAAAGTCTGAACAGTGTGATATTTATAGAAAAGTCAGAAGATCTTAATGAAAAAAAAAAGCGCATGATGGAATCAGAAAAATTCTGACGCTGTTGCTAACATTAAGCTCCACCCTCCGATGAATATGCATTGCAGTTCGCACAGATACATCTTGTGGGATCAGTGGTGGATTCCCAACTAGGCAGATTGTGAAACTGCTTAGGGCCGCTTGGTTGATGGAGACCGCTAATGCTAGATTTAAAAAATTATTATTAATTTTTTTGCCAAATAAATTTGTAAAAAATACAAATTTTATTAAGTGTAAAATATACAAAAACAATACTAGTACTTTATCAAGTGCAACTGCTCAGGTTTCCATTTGTCTCATTACATTTATTTAGAGCTTTTAATATTTATAAACACTGAATATTTGGCTATAACACTGGGAACAAATATAGATAGAAAACCCATGAACACACAGTCATGAGTCTTAATAAAATTGAAAAATAGGCCTGAACATTTTTACAAAGTTACAAAAGTAAAACTTTAACTTTATATAAATAATAAACATACTAAATAAGTTAAAAATGTGAAGGAATGTGATACTAAATTATCAAAATTAGGGGTTATATGATGTGACTATGGCAGCAAAATGCCTGAAATCGCCCCTAAGTGGAATAAAATCAAAACAATATTCATGAGAAAGACGCAAAAATGTGACAATTTGAAAATTTTACGAAATGAAAAATTTGCATTCTAGTGATAAGCAAAAAAAAAAAAAAAAATCAGTAAACGATTACATTGCCACAGCAAGAGAGATAACAACTGAATGTCACTCTCTTAGATTACATGTCTCATTTAAGGAGCTCTTGTACTATAAAGTACACGTGTAAAAAGAAAAAAAATTAAAGTACGCGAAATTTTTAAAATTCAGTGAGATAAATCAATAGATGAATTATTATAAATTCTCCAAGAAGAAAAAAATACTTACAATTTGACAACAAGTACTCGACCGAAATTGCCAACGCAGATGTATTTTATGAAAGGAAGAACAAAAGTCCAAATTCAAAATTTTGGTATTTTTACAGACACCTAAATCACGTGTTCAATGTTTGGTTTTACAGAAAATACGTGAGAGTTTCAATGCGAATAATAAGAGAACGAACAATTAAGAAACCAGATCATATCAATTATGTTTTTACAGCTTCTGCTCATAAGAACAAAGACACAAATTATAGCTACTGAATAATGGATGTTTTTTATTCCAATGTTGTTTCTGTTTCTGTTTTTTTAAAAACACGCAACGCCAAAGAGATAACAGGGAAAAAAAACTATTGAAATTTAACACCTTGCTACTTCAAGGGACTCGAGTGGCTACTCAGAAGAATTATTTTAACCTTATGGGTCGAAAATACAAAACGAGAACGTAAGTAGTCGTTGAGAAGAGTGATCGGCACACAAGGTTAGCCACTTAAAGACGTTTCACTACGATACAAAATTTTCTATGCCTGCATCAATAAAGATTTTCAAAAGTATGTTAAATTATCTTTTAAATTATTATTTGATCCCATTGGCTTCCTAATTTTTATGTTTATATGCGAAAAATTTGATTAAATTATGTAAGGAAAACTATTTTCACCATTTTTGATGTGTGTGTGTGTGTGATGTCGTTTAAACAGGATGTTATTATTATTATTATTATGGCTTTTCATGTTTGTTTGAAAATTTATTTTTCAGTATGTCAAGATAATTTGTACTCAAATACATTCGATATTCGCACTCGATGGGATAATAATGTACTTTTCGAAAAAAAATCGTTGCTGTTTATAAATGCAGTAATTAAAATATATATAATGTCATTGTTGATATAGAATAGCAGCCCGGATATTGGAAAAAATCGTGTTTGTTTATAAATACAATAATTAAAATACATATAATGTCATTATTGATATAGAATGACTACCCAAATGTTGGGAAAAATCATTGTAAGCTCTTTTCACGTCGTATATAACATGAGATATTGATAGGGAAAATATTTTTACGGTGCTAATATATTATTAAGATTCTGATAGGGATTTCTGATGTATGTCAATCATAAGTAAGGGAAACACTGGGATCTTTTAACCCTTTCTAGGGCCGTGGGAAGTATATGCTTCCCACCAAATTTTTCAATCTTTGTATGAAATAATGTAGGCTGGCATAAGTTCTGACAAATTTTTTTAGTAAATCAGAAACTTAGATGCTTCAGTTCTTTATCTCAGACAAAATGATGTGTCTTGATTTGTTACTTAATTATTAATTAACCAAATTAATTAATTAATCAAATTAAATTTATCTTATAAGCTAAATGAATCCCTTTTCTTATTCTAATTTCAAGCCAACAATATTTTAACATAAAATGACTAGAAAAAAATGGCCCTTTAAAGGGTTAAAAGGAATATGCTTACTGGACATTTTCTATCCCTTCACACGGAGCGTGTGAATTGCCAACCTAAGCATTTTACAAAGCTTCTCTTGAATTAATTAAATAGAAAAAGTGGAATGCGATAAGGAAGTAAGAGAACATTTTAGAATGAAATTACTATGGGCTAAATAAAGATAAAACGTTGGAAATTAATTAAATTGAAATTAGAGTTTTATATATATATATATATATCAGTATGGGATTCGTTTCTAAATATTTTCTCAAAAAAATTGCAAAAAAAATGGTTTAGTTTTTTATATATTGAAACTAAATTAACCATGTTATTAAAAGGGTCTCATAATCTATACTGACAAAGACCGCAAAATATCTAAATCTGCCACAGATTAATATATTCACACACATGCAATGAAAAGCATAAATCAAATTTCATTCAACTGCTGATAATACTTTAAAATCATCTTGATCATTGACTTGTAATTCCAAAATTTTACTTCTATATTTAAAGAAATCTAAATAGTCAATATTCACCAAAATATGGAGGTCAAATTTTTGAAGAATACAATACTTTTTCTTTGTCTAGTTAGTATGCTAGAAAGTAAATCCGTTTGCAGAGAAAAAGTATTTTTAAAAAAATAATCACCAGGGGGCTTTCAAAAAAAGTAACAAAGGTTTGAAAAAAAAGGACTGTCAGGCGCACATTACTATTCCATGTAAGTATTGAAGCTATTCAACTGTTCAATTCATCATTTCTACTTTTTTTTCTCTTTTTTTTAAGAATAAATAAAAAAAGAAGTTACGCAAGAATCTAAATTTAAAATCGATGTGATTGCCATACCCAGCTTTCAAAAGTTAAAAGAAAAATGCTTTTGGAGTAAATACAATACTTTTTGTAAAAGAGGATAATTCCATTTCTTACCAGGAATAATTACTGGAATTTATGAGGTGAGGAAACGTGGGGCGGAGGGAGAAATGAAAACATTTTAAACCATAAGTCACAATAAATTTATTTATTTATTACCTTGTTGCATAAATTAAGTTGTGCTTATTGCTCTTATTTGCTTTTTTCTGTCTTATTAAATCAACCGCAGGGTTTTTGTGGCATTTCTTTTAGATTCAGTGACATTTATTCAACGAACACGTTTATATATATTTCAGAAACTGAAAGCATTTTTATGCAGGTTGGCCCATTATTATTTATTCTATATCGTGCTATGTATAAAATTTTATGTAGTCCTATTTATTATTTACGTTTTTCTAGCATTAAATGAAAGATGTATATAAGTTCAAAAATAAAAAAATTCTATCCATTGATAATTTATAAATGCAATTTTGTAATTAAAGAAAATTTTGTAACATTAATTAACAAATGCGTTTGAGCGAATAATCAATGTAAAAAAATCTTGGTTTCACAGTAACATCACACAATTCATATTTTTATTAGTAACCATATTTATTCATATTTATTAGTTAGTAGTTTTATTAGTAGTATTAGTTTATTAGTTATTAGTTTTATTAGTAATTATTTCAACTTAGTAACCATTTATACCATTTTCTTCTTTAATCAGTACATGACAATAAGAGTCCAAAATCTAAAATATAATACTTCAGATGAATCTGAAAATATAAACCATTTTAAATATCTGAAATTCTACTAGTTTTAAATATATAAAAAATATTTCTTATTCCAATTAATAACATATAATCTTATCATCCTTCTCGATTATCAATCACAACTTTCAATTGTATTGTTTTGATAAATAAGAAAATGCGGTAGAAATGCTAAGTAAAATGTTTGGATTCATTTTGTAAGCCTACTACAGTACTCCATATTAATTAATATTACGAAATTTATGTAAAAAAATCTAATAAATTGAAATAAATTAAATTAATTTTAATGGTTCTTTATTCGAACTTCTTAATAAATCGTCCTAAAATAAATAAATTTTGAAGTTTTTGAAACACCATTTTTAATCTGTATAATTTTTTGTATTTATGTATCCAAGAAGAAAAAATAGGCCGTTATCGTTCACTGGTATATCAATGTATATTTCTGAAAAATAAAATTTAAAAATGCTATTTTTTCCTTTACATATTTATGATTTTTTACATGTCTGATTCTCATTTTTGAAACTAATTTAGCAATATTCAAAACTGTGAATATTATAGAGTTCTTATTTCAATGCATATTGAAATTAATGAAATAGTAAATAATATAGAATTAAACCATGAATGAAATATTATGCAATTTCATAAATATCGTGATTGAAGCAAATATGCAAACAGCCTCTGTCATGAAATATATAAGTTAAAATAAAAAAAATTTACTGCTTCTTTCTATTTAAAAAAATCATTCTCCATGCTTAGACAAAAACTTGTTAGTTTTATGTGAATGACTGCTCATTGTATTAAACATGATGAGAATCTTAATGATGATAAATACGAAAGATTTTCAGCTGAAACAAAGCGGCATTCAGGCATCCGCATCATTGTTTTCCAGTTTTGCAGTCATAATCAGAGTAGCAAGTCCTACCGATGAATCTTACTATTTTTATTTTCATGATCTACCGTAACTAATTCTTAGCATGAAGAATTTCCTTTCCATCAGCCTAAAAAAATATGATAAACTGCTTAGCATAATTTTCCCAAGCCATAACTTTCTTTTCTGAAAAATAGATTTTGACAGTCGATTCTCCTTTAATGGTGGATGAACTATGACAGCATGTTAGCTTCGGGCATTATTCCTGGGGAATTAGAAATTCGAGTCTGAATTTGTCCAGTAATCTATCGCGCATGCAGGTTTGTTAAACCTATAAATTCGTCTGGGAAACAAATCCATACTTTCGCAAGTATGGAAGCTTTGAGAGTATTGTAACATCACAGGCGCTATTCTCATCAATTCACTGCCTAGCAAGGATTAAATTTGATCCTTTTACATCATTATTTCATTTGAAAACTAATCTTAGGAATCAAATAATCATAATTTCATGGATTTTTTTATGTTTTTTAATCAATTTTAAAACGATTTGATTGATAATTTTCAATTCGTTTTTTCCTGTTTATACTCGCCTTTCCAATGATATACCATGCATTATCGGTATTGTATTTGTTTACTTGGATTGATTAATAATTTTACGGGTTGCATTTTACTGGTTACGTTTAATGCTCATAAAATGGGAATAATTTTATTATTATCTAAATAAATACAAGTTCTAAATTGCAAATATAAAGCTTAAAGATGAAAGATATCAAAGTTTTCTCACTTTTCTCATTCTTTGAACTTCAGCCGCTCTCTTATTTTTCTATTCTACATCTGGATACTCTGTCTTTCCTTGGTTAAACCGGTCATTTGCGATCAATTCAGCCATTCTATTATTATTTTTTTTTTCGCCTATCCATTCAGGACAGACTTTCACGGTCACTTCATGCAAGCGTCACCCCATCCATCCACCCGTCGGTGAACGTTTTGCTAAACTACAGCTAAAACCTTCCCTTCTGTAAGCATCCCAAGTCAATATTTCACATTATTGCTGGTTTTAGACGTTTTGCAGTTCTGTGCAGTTCACATTATGACCATTCTCCCATTCCTTTTAATAACTGATCTAACTAATTTCATGGTTTAACATATTTTAACTTAATTATCATGTTAATGAAGTACTTGAATTCATTTTTTTTACTTTAGTAATTTTATGAAAATTTATCTAATATGCATTTTTATATGTTTGTTATGGAAAAAAATTGTTAAAATAATGAAAAACTAACCATAATTTTTATTTAAGTATTCTCTTATTTACAAACATATTATAAAAGATTATGAAGAAATAAAACACTTCAACCAAATATCGAATGAAAAAGTATTATTTTATAAGTTCTTTTAAGTGGAATAACACATAACAAGTTAATCGAAAAATTAATATTCCAACATATTAAAAATAAGTATGCATATTAAAAATAAGTATAATTATACTTTAAGTTATTTAATAATAATTTTAATAACTCATTTTTAAGCGCATTATAATTCTAATATTCTATAATATAAATTTTTCTTACATATTTATTTACTTAGCAATGTTTGATAACATTTTTCATCGACCTGCTTGTAGCAGTTCTCATCTCTATGGCACTAGGCAACTGCTCAGTTTCCCTACTTAGAAATTTGCTACTCTTCTCATCCACATTCATTCAGTTCTCAAACAAAATGATGCCCTAAAAGTGGACTGAGAAGTTGTAAACATGAGTTGGATATCCATTTCTCCAGTTAACGCCATACCAATTCTGACCGATTTTTCACACTGATCAAAAATTTTACTCCAGTGGTCTAGCGTAGAATGACCGTAAAAGAAATTTATTTCAAATTTCTCTCCAGGAATCGTTTCGGGTTACGTTATAGAAATTACTTTAGTTCAAATTTCTCTCAAGATATGATTCTGGCAATTTTGGTTAATTCTTAACTAACAGAGGAGGATCTTTTTTTTATTCGTTAAAAAAGGTAAGAATTTATCTTGCATTGCCTTAAATTTTATAGCAACATTAGTCAAAAAAGATACTAGAAAGTCGATACTGTTATTTGGCAATAAATTATCAGCATCAAAAATTTGAAGACAGATCAATGTAATAAAAAAATGTAAAAAGATTATTCTCATAAATTGTATCAAAAATATTTTCTCATTTTTTTTATGCAAACATCATTGAGAAAAAAAAATGTTTTAAAGGAACTAATCACATCTTTCAAAAATGTATTCTTAACATCATAAAATGGAGAAATATTATTTGCATCATTTTAATTTTATCTTTCAGAAACAAAGAAAATTTCAATTATTATTTAATAATTTATTTTTTAAAAAAATTTATTTTCAAATTTTTAACGTGATGTAAAAAAGATTCTGCAGTGAAAAAATCGATTAGTTCAACAAAATTTTAAATTTTAGCTTTTATTTAAAATTAATTTGTTTATAATCTTTGTGTACATTAAAATATATTTATTTTACTTCAAATAAAAAAAAAGTGATTTTTTTTGTTAGGAGGTAAAAGGAAAAGAAAATTTCACCTCTTTTCCCAACATTTTCTTTTCTTATTTCGCAAGATTTTATGCAGTAAGGAACAAAAACAAAATGGAATGGAATACAAATGATGGCAGTTTCTGTCGGAATGCCTCGATTGAAAACAGCCAGAGGTGAAATCATTTATAAGCCTCTGGTTTCCAAGCAATTGCAGATATTGAAAAATCTTCACCCAAACGTAGTTTGTTATGATGAGATGATCATTCACTTATTTTATATTTCCTTTCTATTTTCACTCATATGAACATTACGAAAAAATGAAAATTTAAATCCATCACTACCATCTGCATTTCCTTTGAACTGGCCATCCCCTCTAAGATCTCGGCTCTTTTTTTGAAGTAAGAGGAGAAAATGATTGAAGAAATGTGAAATTTTCACTTTACTTACAACATATTCTTCTGCAATAGAAATAAAATCGGAATTACTCTACTAATTAATATTATAGGCAAAAGATTGCAATTATTTTATTTAAATAAGGGAAAGTTAATTTTTTATTTTAATTTAACTTTTTCCAGAAAATACATCCTACATTTCATAAATTATATATAATACGTATATGTTAGAGATTTTATACTTTTTCCTTATCTTTATGAGTAAAACCATGGAATTTTTTGCATAATTATTGTATGTTTAACTATACCATCATATATAAATATATATCCATTAAAATGAATGAATAAAATAAAATGCTAAAAGAAATACGAAATAATTAGAGCAACGTTTTTTTCCACCTGCATAAATTAATGCAGTCAGTTTTGTTTTTAATTTTTTTAATACGAAAGACATTCATTACATTAAAATTATTATTACATAAAGGAATACTGTTTTTAATTTCATGAACGCAATGGAACAACGATAATAATAATAATAATAATAATTCAGATGATGAGTTTTTCCACATTTTTAGTAAATATCATAAGAGCATTTCGACGGTTATGAATGAAAGAATCAGTTCTAAAAAGCCAAACGATAATTTATAGAATAATATTATAAAGAAATCATATTTTATAAAATTTTTTAAAAATAATATTTTATAGAATTTTGAATAAGTTTGAAACATAATATTAATTTATCTAATGCGAAATATTTATTTATAACTCTCTTTTTAAAATAAAAGATCTTGTCGTCTTTTTTAATATATTCATATTTGTCCAAGAAACCGTTACGTTAAAAAACCCAAACGATAATTTTAATAACTGCAGAATAATACTATTTATGGAACGTTTTTGATGCATTAAAATTCTAATGGCTCTCTTTTTAATGTCTTTCTTCCTCTTGCTGTTACAAGAGTTAAATAATAAATTTATTTTTCATTTTTTTAATAAAATACAAATGACAAACATTGGTTTTCAGTATTTATTCGAAAATTATCATTTGAGTTAACCAAATCCTACCTTAAAAAATATTTATATTTTGTTTTATTTCTAAATACTTTTTCATGTTCATTCACCCATAAATAACATGAAAAAAATATCTCGGAACTGCGGCTTCTGTAACGTGGTCCTCGAAGCCTTTAAGTCCTCGAAGCGTGACAATTCTTACCTTTCTTGTTATGGTGATAGCTGGATTAGGTCACATTTCGAGCTTCTGCGCACGAGTATTGCGCTATGACGTCACGATTATCACGCTCCGTATCCGAAGCCAACGACTGCACTTATAGTAGGCATCTTTTCCTCCAGGCCTCAGTTCATATTCGGTACTGCAGCAATAACTTAATCGAAATCATCAGAATTTTTAATTTTCTGGTCTTGTGGGTGAATTTTGACATTATCTAACAGATCAGCGGCTCCTTTATAGAGGTAAGGTTGTTTTATTCCACTTTTTACAGCTTTAGGAACTATGAACTAATTTTTTGGAGAATAGCTGCAGTGGGAGGTAGCTTATTTTACAGGCGCTCCTTGGTGATTGGTTTCCCGGGGACTTTGTTCTCCAAGGATCTTGTTTATTTTTGTCTCAGCCATGATGGCTTATTTTTAGATAATATGGTTGTATTGGATTGAATATTAATTTAATATTTTCTGTTCATAAATATTTCAATCAATATCTAGATAGGGAATCATATTATAAAATTACATAATACTTTAATACTATAATTTAAAATAAGTAGAAAAATAAATTCTTCTGTACTCAACCTACTTCGGAAGTAAGTCAATAATATATTCCAGTTAGACGATTTTATAACGAAGATTTTACAGAAAACAAAATTACTCATAAATTTAGCATACTATTAAAGAAAAATGAATAATTAACGTATATTTAATGTTTCCTCATTATTTTTAGTTGAACATATTTTTTAAAAAGATTGCAAAGAAAAATTCATCGAATGAATTCTTAAACAATCCGAAAAAATTAAATTCAATATTTTCTACCCAAACTATTAAAATTAAATAAATTAAAGTATTTTTGTAATATCTTGATTAGGCTTAATTTCGAGGGTAAAATTGTTTTTAGTTGTCAAAATTGTAATTTTTCCATTATTATTAAAATATTATAAATATTTTAGTGAATTATTTATCTTTTAATTCGAATTTGCATTCAGTATTAGCAAGTAATTGACTATTTTGATTTATTATGTAGAAATAAAATTTTAAGAAAATATATTACATATACATATTTCTGAATGCAAATTCGAATTAAAAGATAAATAA
>JAPMOR010032542.1:537456-555647 GCA_026543865.1 Argiope aurantia | reverse complement strand
TATTTTTTCTAAAAAATAAATTCAAGAAAAATTATTTTATGATCTTTCACACTTTCTATATTATTAATCCAATAAATCAGTTTTATTTTAAGGCAAGTTTTGAACAGGATATCCATTCAAAGCAGGGCCACGCAGCTAATTTGTAAACTTTTAACACAGAGATCTGCTAAAATGGTCTAAATGGAAAATGATTATATTTTATGTAACTTGATTCAAAAAATGCTCTAATAAATGACGAATTTTTGATTTTACATAAAGCTACATTCTAAGCTACATTACCAAAACTACATTCTAAGAAAGTTACTTTTAATCTATTCACATACAGCGATGCATTCATTCTTAAATTAAGCTGCATGAATTGAACTGCTTCTTTATTTCTTTATTACTAACTAGCCGACTTTGGCGACCAGCCGGTTCGCCAGTATTACCGCTCGCTACAACTTTCAATTAAATATTTTGAGTAACTGGTCTCTTAATAGATTCTCAAACAAAACATTTTTAGTCTTCAAATTTTGATAGTCATACCAAACTTATACTGTTGTTTAGATCGTTTCGTTCAATTTACTGTATATATTTTGCTAATTTGTTGTCATTTCCGGTAAAACTTCAACTTTAATTTAAAGTGGAAATGATGAAATTGCAATTAATATAAAGATATTTTTTAATAAAACCAAGCGTTTTATTTTATTTATCATCTTTATTGTTATTTATTAATTATTATTATTATTGAATATGAGTATTGCAAACAGAATCGCTCGGTATTTAAGTCTTATGTGAACTACAAAATATTTTTCATAATTTATGTAATATCTCAAAGAATAATTCAACAAAAACTTTTCAGATTCAGCTTAAAATTCAGTTTTTAGTTTTGCTTTCAAAAGGATTGAAATGAAATCAATAATAATATGTTGTTCCGGCCTATAAATATATTTCAAAAATTATGAAGTCTAAATTTAATGCAGTAAGGTATCATATTCTCAGAAATATTCTGGACACACCAAATTTTAAATAAATGAATGAATGTTTCTATTTTCCACGATCAACTAAGATTTATTTATGAAGTTTTGAATGTTAAAAATTTAGAAAAACTCAACATTTTCATAATCTTAGATTAATTAATCTTGAGAAACCTGCGCGCTGATTGGCGTATTTTCTTTGAAACGTTGAATTGAAAATTTAAAATTATCCTTTTTTAATTGAATAGTGATATTCAAATTTTCATAAATCAGTCAGTTTAAGTGATTGATTTAGTTGATTGGAAATTAACTCTTTTTATTCAAGAACATTTTGTTAATCGTAATTTCCACAGCAGAAGCTTTATGTAAAATCAAAAATTCGTTATTTATTAGAGCATTTATTGAATCAAGTTACATAAAATATAATCATTTTCCATTTAGACCATTTTAGCAGATCTGTGTATTCTAAAAGTTTACGAATTAGTTCTGTGGCCCTGATTTGAATGGATATCCTGTTCATATTAAACAAAACTTGTCTTAAAATAAAACTGATTTATTGGATTAATAATATAGAGTGTAAAAGATCATAAAATAATTTTTCTTGAATTTATTTTTTAGAAAAAATAATATTTTATATTTGTTTCATTTCCTACAAACGCGTGCCGAAAATTATATTTTTGCAGATTTCATTTCCAAAAAGATTTAATTTATTTTTAATTGGAGCTTTAATCAATGTGATGGCAACACTTTGAAAAAGCTAATTTTTCCCCATGAATGTGAAACGTGCTCGTGCTGCTTAAATTTTATTTTTATTTTGTACGAAATATTGTTGAAAAATATAGTTAAATTATTTATTCAAAAATTCATTAAAAATAGAAATTTAATTCTAAGGTTAAAACATTTATATCATTTAAAAGATAAATTTTTGATCTTTAACTTCATGTAAAAAACTTTTTTGTGCGGTAATATTTTCTAAAGTTATAGAAGAAACACGCCAAAATTTCGCTTAATTTTTAAATAAATAAAATTCTAATTAAAAATTCGAAAAAAGGTGCACATTCCCTGCCTCCAAGGTATACACGTGCCAAATTTGGTAGCTGTAGGTTGAATGGTCTGGTCTGTAGAGCGCCAACGCACACACACATACATATTGTGCTTTATTATAAGTATAGATATATATTGAACGAAACGATCTAAACAACAGTACAAGTTTGGTATGATTATCAAAATTTGAAGATTAAAAATGTTTAGTTTGAGAATCTATTAAGAGACCAGTTACTTAAAATATTTAATTGAAAATTATAGCGAGCGGTAATACTGGCGAACCGGCTGGTCGCCAAAGGCGGTTAGTTATTTTAATAAAATTAAAACCGCTTCCATTATTTTTATAATTATTTTACTACGACATTTTCTTTCCTTGATAAAAACTTAGAAAGAAAAAAATAATACTCATTTTTCTCATATTGTGTAGGCTTTACTGAAAAAGCATATTTTTTATACAAATTTGTTCATATTTATTTGTTTTTAAATAAGTACATTAGTTATTAAAATTTAATTTTAAGTTGAATTCAGCAAGGCTATGTTTTAATTTAAGAATTGGCGAAACATTTTTATAAATTAACTCATTTACAAACCTTAGTATTCTTGCCAGTTACTTAAACGATTATATAAAAATAGATTATTGCTTTGTGAGGTTGAAGTATTTTTTTAATATCGTATTGCATTGAGCTTTTTTTATTGATTCATTAAAGAAATCAATTCTATGAAGTAAATTATAAGGAAGTTTTAACAATACATTTTTAACAGACAACAGTACTTTTTTTTTCAAATTTTCATAAGCATGTTAGTGAATCATGAATAAAATTTTCCCCGTTTTTGTTTTTAAATTAAAGCCCAAATTTTAAGAAATTTAATAGATTAGTAACAAGAGAGAAGTATGGATATGAAGGTTGAACAATGTATAAACCCTAAATATTATGGGTTTTTACATCGATCGTAATTTGAAATGAAAAAATACTTTGAAAAGTAATTGTGATCAAGGTATGCATGAAAAATTTAACATTAACCTTATTTGCAACTAATAAATTGGTCGTGGCATGTATTATTTTTACTTCAACTAATTTTTTTAAAGTGGGAAGAGTTTTCATTGGTTTCGAAAATTTAAGTAACAATATAGTAAAAAAAATTCAATATTGAAAATAGGCCCTTTTTCATTAAACATGTAATTTAGCCTAAAAATGAAAAAAAAGGATTGAGAATTTTTATATAAGTATAAATCAATTATCTTTATACATATTTTTAATTCCTTGCATTTATTATCACAAAAGAATATGACTACATGTTTAATAAACTGATCTGCTAAAACTAACTTAATTTGCTACACAATAAACTTAGTTGAAATAATAAGAATTTTAAGCAAGTTATGAAAATAAAATAGGTCATTAATTCTAAAAAATAATGAACAGATCTTTAATTGGATAGTTCCTAAATTATCTTGCGTGGATAAAAAAATATCTTTAGCGTCAATGCATAATTGCTTTTAATAAAATAATTATATGCATTTTTTTTTTACGAAAAAAAGAATATCTTAAAAAATAATAATACATAAAGAGTCCCATTTATAAAAAATAGGAAATTAATGGCTTAAGAATCTCATAAAAATATAGTAACTTTATTTCATTGGTTATGATAATTAATTGATATATTAAAAAGTTTATTGTTCATTTTCTCTTAATTTCAAAGTATGAAATTTTTCGTTTTCATATGTTACAATAAAAAAAATGGTTTTTTTCACCACCATATTGAATAATTTTCTTATAGAAGTAAAGAAAAAATAAAAATTGCAATTTGTTGACAGGAATCTATGAATTATTTTTTATTTTTACTATTGTACGAGAGTTTTATTAAAATAAAATAAACATAATGATTTTACAACAATTTTTTTTTACATGGTAACTTATTTAATCATTAAATGGGGCATTTATTTTATAGATTCCAAACTAAATATAAAAATTATTTAAAAGTTATTATTACAATCTAATTCTTCTTTTCTTATTGATCACATAATTTCTTGTAGTTTTAATTAATATTTTTTTAATCGAATTTAGGAAAAAATTTAATAATCTATGCAAATTACTAATTTTTTGCCCTTAAATAACTTTAGCCTTTTTAAGCAATATTTTATATTATTTATAAATTTATTATTGCTTTGTGAAATATGCAAAAGTTTTTTTTTATCATTTCAAAGATGTAATAAAAATTTATTTGGCTCTCAAGCTAAAATTTAAAAAAATCTTACTTAGATAATTTTGTCGCATGAATTTGCCTTTCCTTCTGAAGAAGGAAACTTTCACATAACTATTATTCTGAACCATTTTTCTGAGGTATGTTTTCCACTTCTCTGTTATTAAATTTTCTCCCTTATCCCAATAAATCTATTGAAAGTGAAAACTCTGTCCAGATCACTTACTCCAACGCATCCAAAGGGGATCCGATGGGAAAATATCTAAAATGAGTCATCCTCCTCCATTCTCCCACTCTAATTGCCGTGAGACCCTCTCAATGGGGGAGGGTGAATTCATAAAATCGTCTGTTTTCAGTACGTGATTCATCACTACCGTTTTGTTCTTCATTCGATTATTGGACCCCCAGAAAATTAGAATTTTCCATGCATCCCTCATCCCTCGCATCACTAACACCCTCGGACTGGGATGAAAGATAGAGTAGAATGATTCACACAGACTGGAGATACCAATCCAAGCAGTGGAAATGGGGATGGGGAACTGGGATGAGTCAGTATTGAGGATGGAGATCAGTAATCGCATGTTTTTTAATGCATTTTAATGCGTAGGTTGGGAGAGGGTTTATGTTGGGCATGCACAGAATAACTCAAATACCATCTTATGCCTATGAGCTGAAGAGAGCGAGAAATGTTTGAAATATTAGAACAGTTTTGAAACTCGATTGTTTTTAAATTGTAGTTTAAAAATCCTGTCTTTAAAAAATTCCAACGAAAAAAATTTAAAAAATTCCTAAATTTGTAAAATTACAAACATCGCACATAATTTCAACTCGAAATAAAAGTTGTATTCAATATAAAAGATGAGTTTTCAGTACTGAGTAGGGATAATATTTCAGCAGTTCCATGAAAGAATAAAAATGATACAAAAAAATCATTGTTATATGAAAGTAAAGTTATTCAAATATATAAATAAATTATAATGAACTTGTTAAAATTTACATTTTATTCATATTATATAATTGCAAATACAATATAGATTCAATCAATTGCAAATACAAAATAGAATAATATGAAATATTTTATGAAATTGGGAAGCGAAATTATTTTCATATTCTTTTCCATTCGATTTTTTTTTAAAATTGTAATTTAAAAATATTTTTATTACAAAGTTTCCAAACTATATAAATTACTGTATATTGCACTTACAAAATTAGAATTATCAATTAGAACTTTAAATTTTTAAATATATTTATAAATATGATATGAAATAAATATTCATAAATGTTCATTCAGTATTTGAAATCAAAAATATTGTGAATGAGCTATTGGCAGAATCAAAATTATTTGTTAATACTAAATTTTCCTTATAAAACATTACATTTATATAATATGCCAACACAATTATTAATAATAATTTTATGAAAAAAAGGGAATAAAACAGTATTATTTCATGTTTTATTTTTGAACTGTGATCGTAGAAGTCCTATGTATTTTTTAAGATATTTAAAATTTATATTAATGATATATCAAGTCCTCAATATTTTTTTTCATTAAACATGCTACAATATCAGTAATAAATGGTGTTTTCTCATTGGAAGGAATCTATTTTTTCCAATAAAATAAATACAATAATTTCTGTGTGAATTCAAGATGCAATCTAGATTTTCCCTAATTTTCAAAAATTTATTTCACTGTTTACTTTGAAAGAGAACTCCATTTCTTTAATAGATATTCGCATGTGAAATCTTGAAATAAATATTAGAATATTTATTTTTAGAAATTAAAATATTTATTCTTCGAGTATAATAAATGGGCACGATTTCTACATGAATAAACTTTATTTATTATTAGAATATTAGTTATTTAAATAGCATATACATTCAAAGTAAGCCGGCCGATTTGGTGCAGTGGTTTGTGTATGACACACCAGAGTGGCCGCGCTCGTTTCCTGGATAATATATATGTGCCTCTTTTCAGCACAATGAATATCATAAGAAATAAAAACTGAAAACGTGAAAATAATAAATATAAAAACTTTTTATAAATCTCCCATTTTTATCGGTGCATTAAAAAAAATAATTCTTTGTCAAAAAGCTAGAAATCAAAGAAAAAATCGTAAAGAAGTGAAGAGTAGAAAACATTAATAGAATGCTATAATTCTGCCATATATATATTGATTTTTTGTTATGTCTTGTAATACTTATAAATAAGAAAAAAATTCCGTGCATGCATTGCATTAAAACTAAAAAGCAAAATAAATGTGGTTTCGATTTTAATTTACTTAAAGCTTATCTATGTAAACCTAATGCTTTTGAGATTTTTGTTTTTATATCCAAATTTTGATTTAAAAAATTATTTTTCATTTTTTACCCACTGGTAAAGTTTTTTTTAAAAGTTTTTCATATTCTTTTAATTCATAATATATTTCAATACAGTTCTGTTAAATATGATCAAAAATTTGTTAAAATACTGCACATCGATTTAAATATTATTTAATTTAATACGCAAATACAGCTCTAAAAAATTATTTCTTTTCTGGAAGCATTTGTAAAGGAACATATAGAGAAAACAAATTTATCAAAAATTATATGATCCTTAAGGAAAAAAAAAAGAAAGAACTTTCGAAAATTATTTTCTTGGGATTATAGATTTTACGATTCTGCGAGGCATTAGACCGTTACTTTTTCATCTAATAAATTTTTCTAATAATTTATAAAAATTGTAATACTTTCAAAAAGGAACTTGTTCAATTATATAAATTATTGAATTCTAATTAATGAACCTCAGGCTTATGTAACATAAAAAGTGATTCTATCTTATTAATCACATCTAGTGTAATACAGGAAAGGATATCTCTCGAGGCTAGTACTTAAGTGGATTAATAGTAAGTGCTAATGGCCATCGCTAATGGATATCAAAAAAGAGAGAGAGAGAGAAAGGAGATATCAGACATTCCTTCCAGAGCAGACAATAAAAACCACTTGTTTTGCCTCCTCCGAAAATGCTGTGGCAGTCATTAAGCTGAAATGATCGTGATCAGAATGAAATTAGTTTATCCAGTCCAATTGAGTCTGCGTAACTCGTTCTTAAAAATGCCAATTTTATTGATATTAGAGAAATTTAATGAAATTTTGAATGTCGAAAAATGTAGGATGTAATAATGTTTACAAGATTTTTATTTTGATATGCATAATGACGAACATTTGGGTTAATTACGATTAAAAATTAATATTCGTTGAAAATAATTAACAATTCTAAAAATAACTAGTGAAACCAAAGTATTTAATCTATTATTTTACAAATCACTTTTAATTCATATTGACGTAATTGATAGTTTTCAAAATGTTTCGTTTTGTAAGTTTATATGTAGGCACATTTTACATTCAGCTATTTACTTTTTATTATTATCAGCTTTCTTCGATTAGCGGTAATGTAAATAGCTGAGAAACCTTATCCGTCTATTATCTTTTTCAATTTTTCTGGTTTAAAATATAAAAACAATGCATTTTACTAAACCTATTAAAAAGAATCTTAGGCAATAAAAATAGTGGTCTATATAACTTCAAAATTTTAATTATGTTTGTTTGTAGGTCGTTTGTAGTTCATTAATTCACATGTTAAAAATATGTGTTTCTTTTCAAAGTAGAATCATTTGTAAACTGCTGTATTAGTGAGAAAATGCAATTAGACAGTCACTTAAAAAAGTTACAGTTAGTTCTTCTTTTACCTATTAGAAGATTTGGTAAAACTATACTTTTGAATATTTTCTTACTTTTCATTTCTCTTTACAGATAATTTTTTTGTATAATCACCTAAGTAAGGAAAGACCTCTCTACAGAATCTCTTGGTAGAGTGATTCTCACTGACTTCGATAATTTAAACAATCAAAATATAAAAGTTTTTAATTTTACAAAATCATACAAATAAAAAAATGTTTCTAATTAATAAAACGATGCTTTTCTTTTTCCGATTTTGTTTCACGATGATATGTCTAACTCTTACGTTGAATATAGTTTGGATACTTAAATCTGTAATGAAATCATAATAGCAATTAACTTAAATGTCAGAAATCATTTGGGCACTCAATCGTTTTTTCTGTCTTATGTAGACTGAAATAACATGTCTTAAATAGTATGAATTACCTAATTAGGAGATAAACAAATTCTTAAAGAAAGTGGTTAAAATCAGGTAAACCTTTTTATTAGAGAAATGGACATATTAAATGGGTGCATTTTTAAATAATTTTATTATTAATAATCAAAAGATCCTTTTAATGATAAAATGCAGAATATTGACGAATAATTTCGTGTAATTGAACAACTCCATTAAAAAATGTTCAAAAAATCTGTCATTTTTATATAAAGTCAGTAAAATTTCAATCGGAAACAAAATCCTTCAGCTTACCTTAAGGTTCTTTTACAACGTGTTATTTGTCTTAACACGTTATATTTTGACTGAATATCTTTTAATTAAAAGCAAGCTAGAAAATCTTATTGCCTTAATCACTGAATGTTTCTAAGTAATTGTTGATTATAAAAAAAACGATAAAAACCTGGGCACTGTACAGATTTAACCATCAAGTAATAGTAATTCGTTTCTCAGACCCACCTTTATGAATATTTAAGCACTTTAATTAGGAAACACGTTTTCAGCTCTCCAAATGCAAAGGGTAATCATAATTTTAGCTTCATTAGTTTAATTGCGAAATAAAAAAAAGCAACAAACTAATTCTAAAAATAAAAATATAGATATTGGGGAAATTCGATTAAAAAAAATTATTTACAGAAATTCATCAATTTCTTTTTAAAAATCCATCATAAAATATAGCAATTAGCATAATCCATAGAGCAGGCTTTAGTGTATATGAGACATAATACAAGCATATCCTTCTAGATTTTTTTCATTGTTGTTGTTAGGACACTATGCTTTGATTCTATACTTTCTAATGTTTCCTGAAACAGTCTAAATAATCAGCTGCAAAGTAAAAATAAATCTATATTTACTGAACACAATCATAATATTACACAAGTTTGGCAATAAGGAACAGTAAGATTAAAAACCTAGAACATACATCTTATAAAGCTACTTAAATTTGATTAAATAATTTAGTTATTAATCATTTTATTAATTTCCGTAGTTAAATTTAGAATTCCTGAATATTAATTAATTTCACAAAATACATCATAAGCATTATTCATAGAACTTTATATAAAGTCAAATATGACACCTTCATTTAAATGTTAAAATTAGTTTTAGACCTCAGAGTATGAAAAGTTGCCTGTTTTTCAATGCAACCTACCCTGCCTGCACGCACATGTCAAAATGAAAATAAATAAGCTAGAAATTAATGGGTAGGTCTCCGAAAAACCTTGACCCAATATTCTAGAAAATATTAAAAAACCGCAAAAACTCCGCTGAGCCAATTTTACCAATGAAAAGGGAAATCTGAGACTGAACTGACCTTTTATAAAGTTCGATTAGTTTAGTGAAAAAGAAGTTGTATAAACTTTTTCCAAATTGCAATTTTCAATTGCACTTTTTCCATTTTATGCACTGATTACGCATGATTTTTTTTCAAAGTAAAGCCTTTTATTTTTATTCTGCAGTTCTGTCTTCCATGAATGTCTTTTCCTTAAAATAGTAGTTTACTTTTTATTGAAATTTCCTACAGTGATTGCAGGAAAAAAAATCGAATATAAAAAAGTAGATCTTCATGAAGTCTTGGCTTACATTGAAAGATATAAGGCAATTAAAGTTATAAAAAAAGCCTTTGAGGTACTTTTATAGATGAAAACGAATTGAAAAGAATATCTGGGAATGTTTTTAGTGATTGAAATATTTGAATGATGTGCTAGTATATACGAAAAAAAGTTTAATAAGTTTTCCATCATATAAAAAAATAATAATTTGAAAGTGAACATCTCACTTGAAACTACATCGTATTTTTTAGAAACTATCTTTGATTTGAAGACATAATTTTATACTTTGATAAATATTTTTTTAATAATTACAGTTAAGTTTTCTTTGAATTGAAATGAATATTTATAACATTTCAATAAGGTTTCTTTTTTCGAGAATTTCAAACACTGTTAATTATTTCTTGATACTAAATTTTTAACTTAACAGATCAATAGTTTGATGAACCTGTATTTTTTCTACACTAGTTACTTAGATGCAGTGTTTTCAAACACGTAAAATAATACTTTCAATAAAAAATACGTTGAAAAAAATTCAAATTACTGTTTTGAAACAAAACGATACTTTTGAAACTAAGCAAATTTTAGTTTACAAGCCACTTTGTAATAATAGTATATAATCCAATACTATAATTAGAAGGAGTAAACACATTATAACGAGAAATTCGTGGAAAAGAGCAGAAGATAGTTAAGCAGAAGATAGTCCAACCCGAGTTAAATTAAAAGATCAACCCTTCAAATTAATTGAATTCTGAAATGCATATTTTAATTATTGATTTTGCTGCGAAAAACGATTCAAAAGATTTTATTGAAAATAGACAGGTCTTCCAGTTTGATAAATTAATAACATCAATTACATACAAAGTATAAAGTTAAGATATGTAATTAAAAATAGAGAAGGTTCTGAAAAGTTGTCCATATGAAAATGACGGAGAAGTTTCCAAGAAAAAAAAGTCAAACACTCTACGTTATAGTAGTTAACCAAAGAATTCTTACAATAAATGCTTCAACACTAATTTTATTAGTTTAGTTTAATTTAGTTTAGTTATATTAACGTCCCGTTGTAAAGCAACACTAGGGCTATTTTGGGACGGACCTCGTAATTTTGAACCGCGGTCAGATGACGAGGACAACATCTGAGCTGGATCTCCCCTCTCCATGCCACACCACACCAGCGGGAGGCCGCAACACTAATTTGAATACATGTAACTAAATAACATGAATCAAATCAATTTATCTTTTTATATTTCTTTATTGATCTTGAGAAATGCGATGATCACCAATTTTTTAAATTATTATTAAGACACAAACAGAAAAATGAAAGGTAATTTAGCCTAAAATATATATCTTAATTCTGGGATCTGTATAAAAGCATATACTACTTTATGATTTATATATTAAGATTTAAAGCAGCTTGTGTGATATTAAGATTTAAAGCAACTTATATTTCTGATGAAAAGAAAAAAATTATATTAAAGTTTTTAAGATTTAAAAACTAAAGTGTTTGGCAGAACATGCTTTTAAAAACATGAGCAAGCCGTTGGTCGCAATAATTTATTTTAATTATTAAAATAAATTAATATTACAATGGCTTTATATTTTTGGGAAGTTTAAAGTCATATATCGGGTGAAAATTTAATAGGCAAAGTTAATGGTCAATTTAATAAGCAAGTACACTTGAGTTAATAGAATTATTCTATAGTAAAGTTGTTCTATAAAAGAAATTTGTCATAGCTCACTTGTTTTTCAATGGATTTCATATCATTTAAACGTCAATTTATTATAAGCACTTTGTTAAGAATTTAGAATTGAATCATAAACTGATTGAAAAGTAACTTTTTTTAAAAATATATTATTCTTTACAGAAAACAAAGTTTCTAAAACCAAGTCTATCTAGCATACCTTTTAAAATGTATCTTATCTGGTAAATCTTCAAAACTAAATACTAAAATAATTCTTCGTTTCCTTTTCATTTTTGGGAGGATTTCCTGAATTTTAAGCGAAGTCAGCTAAAAAGTTTACACGTTCCTTTCTTTGCAGAAATTTCAAACCCTTGAAATTGTAGATTCTTAAAGAATTTTTGAAGAGTAAAACTTCTTTTGGGAATCACATCTTGTGAAAGGAAAATATTGGTTCTAACGTCATAAGGAGCGTTGCTTAGCAACCTCGTGTAGTCAAGAAATAAATAAAAATTTTGTTGGACGATTTCCCATTTGGGTTTGAAGTTGAAAAGAAGGATAGTTTGAGTTTCAAATTTTATGGCGAGTATTTGCACATAACAACAAAAATAGAGTTTACCTTTAAGCTCAATGCCAAGATGTTCAGAAAATAACTTTGCCCGGGGCACTTTAGTACGATATGGAGTTAAATTCAATCAATAAATTTCAAAGTTGGATTTGAATTTAATCACGATTAATGGTTTCTGTATTCTGTAGCTTTTCAAGATTTTTACTCTACTATAAACAAAATTACATTCAACATTAAAAAAATATTTACAATTTTGCCAGTTAAAAATTTAAAATGCAGTTAGTTTTCTAAAGAATTTGTGTAAAGTACTTTTTCTTTTGTAACAGAGTATCTCGTTTTGGTCGAGTTATTATTTTATAAAATGGACTTTTTGACCATATTTTTTCTTTGTTCTTTTCTTCCGTTGAATTTGAATATAAAAGGATATTATATTACTGAACATATTACTGAGAGAACTATTATAATAATAATAATAACAATAATACAATATTTTGATAAGGTTAGGGATTTTTGCCTAATGAAATATTAGCTGTGTTTTAAAAATTTTTTCAAGAAATATTATAATAACTCGTACTTATTACGGTTTGTACATAAGAAATAAAGCCCCAAAGCTTTAAAAAATTAAGATTAATATTTTCCGAAGTTAATACTATTCGCATAAATTCATTGATAGACTTGCAGACTTGAAGAATTGAATAAAAGCAGTGAATCAGATATTACGAAAAAATAAAAAGTCATTTTTATCGTTAAAAATGTCTAAATAAGCCTTCAAAGTTTAATATAAGGTACAAGTAAACAACTCAGTTTGAAATTAAATAAAAGTATGCAATAAAATAAAATTGCATAAATCAAATTTCATTTTTAGGTTTTATTTTTCGTTTCCAACCACAACCAATTTATTGAGATAGGAAAAAATTAGTTTTGAAATTTCCCTGCTAATGAAATGGATATTTATAAATATCGCATTATCTTTCTAGTAAATCGTTTGGCATGCTGAGAAAGGAAATTCGATGAATTCATTCAAATATTCATCTGTATTGAATATTATTTTTTAGAGTTGTGATTGTTCATTGGAAATAAGAAAACGGTAAAGTAAGAAATTAGAAACATGTTTTAAATATTTTTGAATAGATTGATTTCCATACGACATTGTATTTTCAAATATTCTTTCAGTCTTCTATTATTTTATTGAACTTAAGAACTAGAATAGCATATGGAACATCATCATTTCATAGCAGTTCTTTTCTATTTATCATTCATAAAAGCAGAAAATACCTTAATTATATAAAAACTCTTCGCGCATAAAAGTTTAAAATAAAAAAAAATTATATTTCATCTATAATTTAAAAAAAATTGATGAGGATTTTTTTTTCTTTAGCTTTCGCTAGAATCTTTATTTGTTAAGATTTCATAAATTAGTGGCTAAAATTTGTTTACATATTATTGTCTTTAAGACTAATTATCCCAATATATGAATTCAATTATTTTTGTTTTTCCATCAGTCGAAACATTTTTATGACACACTTTTATTTAACTTTGCTTGTTTCTTATTTGTAAAGATAGATAGAATATTGTATTCACTTTTTACTATTTCCAGGTAATTCATTTTTAAGAAAAATTGTCTTTTCATGTCATTATCTATAAATAGTTTAACGTATTCAGAACTGAATCGTTAGTTAGTCGATTAACGATTTAATTCTGGCTTCATATTAATAATACGGATTTGGAAAAAAAACGGATTTTAAGATTTCATATATGAATTCAATTAATAAAGAATTATAAATTAAAACCTAAATAATTATAATAAATGATTTCTACTTTATAATGCACTAATAAATGTATGCTTTTATATTTATTTCATTAAACTTATTAGTATGAAATCATTTTAAATTTTTTGAAAGAATACATTTAACAAAATTGTATTAAATTTATATAAAATGAAACAATCTTTCCATTAACATTTTTTCAACCTACTACGAATTATTTAATAATACCAAACAAATTGAAAAACATATAGTATTACAACGTATCATTACTGAAAAATATTATTGATTTTAATGAGCAGTAACTGCTATTTCTAATAATCAATATCAAAATATCTTTTATGTTATCTCTATGCATTTCTTTATTTTTAAGGATGACTGGTTATTTTTGAGTCAGTTGAAACTTTTTTTCTCTCTGTTTCTTTTTTCTTATAGCCGCCTCATGCCCATTTCAAACCTAGTTTCTTAATCTTTTTCCAATTTTTTTAGTCTTACCTATTCGTTGCTTTTTTCAAATCCGTCTTGAATCATTGTGATATATTTTCACGATTGAAACTTTTTTAAGTCTATGTTGAATAATAGAAAAAAAAATCACTTTACATATGTTTTTAGGAACTTGTAAAATATATAAAAATAGCAGCAGGGAATTAAGATGATGAAGGATAGAAGTGTTTTAAAACAAACGATTACAATTAAAATACATCAATGTTATTAATTTCGATATTTGCCCAAAAAATTCGAACTATTTTTTTCGTAATCCCACGCAAAAGAAAATATTTTTTTTTTTTTTTCCTCTTCTTGAACTGTCAGCAGTTCTTTGCTTAATGGATTGCCCAATAACAGTGAGTGGTTGATGAAACCGAGAAATATGCTCTTTCATCAAATAATGGATGTAGCTAATCAGCATTGTATGATAAATTACTAATTTTCTTTTCTCCGTATTTAGGAGCACAAAATAAGCTGGCTCATTTTTTTTTTTTTTTTGTCCTTTATATGAAATTTTCTCAAGTTAACTGAATGGATGTAAATGGATGGATGGTGATTGGAGGGCGATCTCATCATTTTGGATCTGAATGGATATTTTCTCATTATAATTCAAATAACATGGAAAAATTAAGATTACAAACTAATATGACTTCTAAAAGTTATTTTAATTGTGATATAATGTTTTTTTCTATAATTGCGTAATCAATTGCTTAAAAAGGAAAAATTGAATTTATAAAAGAAGAATTTAGCTTTTCAATATTTATGTGCCCCCCCCCCATTTATTTACTAGCAATTTATGGCGATAAGTTGGTTAGCCTGGATTTATGATTGCTAGAAATTGTAATATCATATTTTGGGTAACTTGATTTTAATGGCTCCTTTCGCAAAATATTTTTAAATTTCAAATTTTGATTGAAGTTTACACAATATTTGAAAATAAGCTCAGCAAATTAATTAATATGATGTCATAGTCGCATTAAAAAAATGTAATAACATGTCACGTCGCGTTATTGCGTTTTTCTGGTGTTGTTATGTTTATAACATATTTTGCTATAAAGCAAATTCTTTTTTTCTTCTTGCAAAATATTTAATAGATTCTAAAAATAAATAATTGTCAATGCACATCAAATAAAAGATTTCAGAACTTTATTGATCCAATACTTTGGAAACGACAATCATAAAAACTAGTTAATTATGAGGCAAACTATGCCTTTAAGCAAGATCTATGTTTAAATCATAGAATTCGTTTATGTTTTACAAAGTGATTTGATAAGCATATATTGTTAATATATTCTTTTTTATTGTGAGATCATGTCCAATTTTCTGTCACATTCTGTTACTTCACATATTTCTTGTTATTAAGAAGTTGACTTTTAACATTTTGTTTCTGTTAGATAATCCTATTATTAAAAAAATATTGGATATATTAAGAATATTTAATATATTATATCTTTTAATTAAATAATTATATCTTTAATTTAATATCTTATATCTTTTAATTATTTTTTGTATTAAAAATGCATTTTAGGATAAATATATCAGAGTATTTTGTATTCAAAACATCAAGATTGAAATGAAAATATTTTGATATGTTTGAAACGAAAATAAACAGCATCTTTCTTCTTCCTGTGCTCTCAGAATCAACAGAAATGGTGCCAAAAAATTTAAGTGCTTCTTATCTTCGAAAGATTTATTTACTGAAATCAGACTGTTGAATAAAAGTTTTCAGAATATCACTTTGAGACGCCAAATACATGCTTTTAGCTTCCAAACGATAAATATTTGTTATTATATCCCAACGATAAATATTTGTTATACGATCTTTAAAGGCACAATATAAATCAGAAGAAAAAAATATTTTCTTTGATGTAGTTTCAAAGTTTCTTAATTGATACTTAAGAAAAATACAAATATTTTGCTTTTAAACTGTTCTTAAAATTCTGCAATGCACTGTCAGTGGCAAAAGTATTCGCACAGATATTAATAAATTCTACCTTTATATAATATACCTTTCTATAACACTATAGTCTACCTTTATATAATATTTACGAATATAAATTAATTCGCAATTAATAAATTCTTACCTTTATGAAAATTTATTCTTTTCAGAGTAAAATATTTATTATAATGCCAAATAATGAAAATTAAATTATTTATTGCAAATATTCACCGCTTAACTGTTTTGCCCGAGTTCAATAGTGCATTGATTTATCGAATTTTGATAGTTGTAAGCAAAAAATAAACCATTCATAACATTTATAATTCAATATTAGAATTACTTCGAATACATAGATAAGTCAAGTATTCAATGGATTTCCATTTGAATCAAAATAAGAAAATATTCCTAAAATAAAAGGTGCCATCTTATTAGATAGTAAAGAAAATAAAACAGTTAAGTGGTTAATAATAATGCCAGATTTTTTTTAAAGTTAATTTTATTTGTATTATTTTAAATTCCTTTATTAAATACAATGACATCTTAAATGAAAAATTCATAGTTAATTTTAGGCTTTTAGTTTAAAGGTCTGATAAATGAATTCATTAAATAAACTATTCGCTGAATGTCATTATATGACAATAATAATGTATCAAAACATAGAAATTTAAAGTAAAACAATACTTCTTATGTCATGTTAAAATTGCAGTAGAAAAAAAAACTTTAAATATGAAAATAGAAACATTTATTGAACATTTTTGCGTTTTATCAAAAGATTTTATTTTAATTGAAAGTAAATTTTTAAAAAAATCGAGAGTGGGTCACTTACTTGTGTAATTTAAAGTAGCATAACAAAATAGAATATACATTTTGGAAGATTATCTTTTTTTTCTATTGATATATTTGGTTCTGAATTTGAAACAAATCTACTGTATTGATTGACAACAAGACTATATTATAAATCTCACCAATCATTTTATTTTATTGCTAAATTCCTTTTTCAATGTCATCCATCTGTAGCCAATATACAATTCAATACGCACGTATCACCAATATGTATTCCTATCTCTATTAATAAATGTGAATATATAATAAATCTGTTGTTCTTTACAGGGTAGAATATTTGAGATTCAGATGCCAAATTTGGTTCAAATAAACTAAGGGTGGGATGAAAATGTGGTCCTCTGAGAGATGTTTTTTTTTCGAAATTTTAATTAATTAAAAATCAAATGAAGTGTTAGATTATTTCTTTAATATTATCGGTTTAGCTTTCATACAATTTCCTCCTAGTTAAAAAAAATTTAAGATTTTAATGCGAAATAAGCAGCAATAGTGTTTTATTGTTTTATTGCTATTCGAACAATTTACAATGTTAATACAAATATTTTTGTTGTATGTGTCTCTGTAGTAAGAAATAGCAACAAGACTGCTTATTTTTTTTAAATATTATTTTGCGATATCGAAACGAATATTACTTTTTTATTTTGTGGAATCTGAAAAAAAGGCTTTCTAAGGTATTAAAGATCAAGAAATTTAACCAGAAAACTGAAAAAATATCTTGTCTGCTATTCTTTGTTTTCAGCATTATATTTAAATTCAGCTAGCTTGGGTTTGGCCGAAAAAATGTCTCGACCTTTTAAAGTTGAATCATATGCATATTTTGCATGAATAATAATAAAAAATAATAGCAGTTGACAACACGTAATTAGATAGATTGAGCTGAGATTTATGCCATTAAAAATGCTTATGTGCATAATGAAGAGAAAATGTATAAAGCTATTTAAATTATGTAACTGAAATGTTTACCACAATTTGGAATGCAAAAATATTTTACTGGGAGAACCTAGAATATGAATTTATGCATAA
>JAPMOR010032542.1:513803-527612 GCA_026543865.1 Argiope aurantia | reverse complement strand
GTGTGTGTGTGTGTGTGTGTGTGTGTGTGTGTGTGTGTGTGTGTGTGCGTGTACGTGCATGTGCGTGCTAGCGCTCTATAATGCACATCATCTCCATCTGACCTGAAACTATATTCGGCTCTAAAATATTATAGAAAATTTTATTCGGCTCTCAAAAAATATTATAGCTCAAAACTTCCTTTATTGATAAATAATTAAAATCTTAATTTTATTCTTTTTACAAAACTATTAGTTAAAGCTTATTTTCTAAATTGAAAGTTAAATGGATTTCTTGGAGAACAAAATTGTATGCTCGACTTTAATTAGTCTTATTTAACTCTATTACGTTTCCATTTTGAAGCAACTGGAAGCCTATTTTGGGATAAATTTTGTAATTTTCACAGTAAGATGACAAGTCGACAGTGCTCTCTTCAAATGTTCATGCCACACCAGAAGGAGAACGTTTGATTCTTGCCATTAGATTTAATGGGAACCAGCATATTTAATAGGTGAAATATTGTTTTAATCGGACTTCGTATCTGGTACCATTTGCTTCCGAAATGTATATTTAACCATTAATATACTGCGACTCCTTGTTGTCTGTCTTCCGAGTCTTCAACATTCACATAATAAAATCGTAAAAGAAAAATAGACTATCTTGCTACTAAGTAAAAATTGCAACGCCTTCTTACTGTAAACGCATGATTTGGTAAATATTGCTATATATTTCAGATTTTTCAGACGCTATAATTTTCGAAATGAGGTTTCTCTAATTTTCTTCCACATATGTAAACAAAGTCCATCTGGAAGATAGTGATCTTTGTGAAAAGTTCATTCATAAATGGTAGTCATCTCTGATGATTGGAATAATTTTTGGAATATCACATTGTGATAGTATATCCTAAGCTTTTTTGAGGAAATTTCTTTATTAATAGCCTAACAACTACATTTTCATAAAAATTTGCAGATAATCAACTTTTACTTTAAAACTGTAGGGAAGTATTGCATAAATCGTTATTTGTAAAAAAAGAAAGAAAGAATACCCATCATTGTATTGAATGTGGAAGGGAAAAATGCGCAACTGTTCTTTTAAACAAAAGAAATGCCAAAAATCCAATAAATCGTAAAGTTAAACAATTACTCCTTTTTTCTTTTTTTTTTCAAAAAGCAATTCAACTGGCATTTTTCTGCAGTTGTTTTCAAATTTTCTTTTTCTTCTGCCATATTTCTGGAGAAAGAGACACTTGAATTTCTGAAGAGAAAATACTTTTAGAAAAATAAACTGGAAGCTATCCAAAATTCGGGAGATTCGCATTAAATTTTCAGTGTTTCTCCAAGAGCCAAGTGTCAAATCTTTCGCCCCTACTGATTATTAATAAACTTATTGTTTCAAATATTTTGTTATTTTAAGTTATGAAAAGCATTTTAACCAAAATTGTTTGATCGCAGAAGTTCATTCTGATTAAAATGGAAAGTTCATTGTACTAGTTCATTGTACAATTAGAAAAGAATGATGAATTTTTGAAAAATATTGGATATTTTAAAACAGTTTGTTGTCGCTAGATTTTAGCACTCTCGATTAAAAAGAAGAACGATATATTTCAGATATTAATTAATATGAATAAAGATAATAATAATAATAATAATAATTTAATATAAGAAAAAGAATAATAAATATATTAACCCTACATTACATGATTTTTTCGTTTTTCGACCATGGTTGTACGATTTCTAAAAACTAATAATTCGAGAAAATTTATTTTGAACTCAAAATTTTTATTAAAATAATTAATTTAATACGCTAATTGTTCATTTAAAATTAGTCAAAATTTTCTTTATGAAGTTAACAAATTTTATATTTTAATTTTTTTAACGTAAATGAAAAAAAAGTTTATTTTAAATTAAAGAAACCTCGCACTTTTGATAGTATACAAATATCCTAATATGTAAAGCGCTTTATATAATGAATAATGGAATCTGAACGCATCTAAATAATAAATAATTTTTCAGAACTCTGCACACATGCCATTGTGCGTTTCTAAAAAATCACCCAATATTTTCAATTTTTCGAAAAAAAAAGACTTTTTTCATTTTTTATTTTGTAAATTTATTAACGCTTGTTGCAATTCTTTTGTCAAACTTAAACTGTAATGTCGTGGAACATTTTCATATTATTTATATATTGGAAAGATAAATAAATATACATTTTACTTCATTTATAATTTACTAGTCGAATACTTTGAACAATGAGCTTTGTTGTGTCTTAAGGCAAAAACATTTTTGACTTTAATTGTAATTTGTTAAATTGATATCGATTTCAATAAATAATTGCTTTTTTTATAAACATTTCTAGTAATATATATATATATATATATATATATATATAGCAAATTATTTGTACATTTTATCATTCATTCAAAACACTCTAAAAACGAGGATGACTCCAGAACTAATAAAGATAATTCTTGGGTAATAGATACATTCCATGAAAAGTTCTTCTATTTTCTAATTGATAATGTATAACATAATTTCCTACTATCTTTAATACAATATTATTTTTGGCACAAAAAAGTGAAATATTATTATCAATATTAGTCGCTTTTGCCGACCAGATTGCTCGCCGGGTATATTGGTTATATTTAATTTCATATAAATCATTTAAATTTATATTCATATTCACTATTCCGCCATTTTAGACACTAACTCCTTGTTATTTTGATTATCTCTCATATGTTCCTTTCATTCTATACATGACATTATAGCTATGCGTGCAGTTCATCTATCTTCTAAATTTTGCGTTATTACAAATCAAATTTTCAAATGATTTATTATTTGAATATGATTTGAATAATAAAATTTTCAAATGATTTATTATTTGAATGAATTTATTATCAAATGAATTATTCAAATAAAATATTCCAAATGATTTGAACCTCTGAGTAACGATGTAATCTGTTATTAAAATAATTGTATAAAATAAATATTTTTAAAAAAATCTCCAAAATTTAGAAAAAATTTGCTAATTTGGCTGATATAATTAAAAAGACATTTTTTTTAAATTTGAAATGGAATAATATTCACTGTTCTGCAACAATATTATCGAAAGTTATTGCTAAAAAAATACAAAATTCATTTTAATTTTTCATTAATCAAAATCGCAATTAAAATTTTCAAAAAAAAAAAAAGACGCTCTGAGGTGCACATTGCCACCCTCCAAGATATATGTGAAAAATTAGGTGCATATTTATTTAATATGTGCCGATTTAGGTATTATAGGTCAAATGGTCCAGCCATCTTAATAATAGAGATGATATTAGCGAACAAAGAGTTTTATATAAAAGATTTGAATTAATTTTGTAAAAGCATTCCCCCATCATTTAAATCTTCTTTGCCTATAAATTACAATGCGGAAGTATATTCAAACATATTGAATAAAGGAAATTCATATTATTTTAAGAATGGAAAATGATTTATTACTTTCTGAGATTTTGGTGAAAAATTGTTTTCAATATCATTTTGGACAGATAATTTTATTAGACTCGTGAAAGGAGTATAACTAGCCTGTGCTTGTAGAAGTCTATTACTAGACTTCGAAACTGAAGTTTTATTCATTTTCCTCCATTATTTAAATCAGTGAAAACGCTATTCCCCGGAACTGAAAATAAATTTTTGGTTTCTTTTTCAAAAAAAAAATGCTATAGAAATCAAATTTATTATTTCGGAAACCAATATTTAAAACAAAATAATGAAATTATTAAATTCGTTATGAGTTTTCTATAAAAGACGAGGATTAAAGGTTAAGAATATAACTAAGTTTTAATAATGTAGCCTTTCTAAAGCAAATTCCCTTTTGCAACATCATAGACATATCCCATTTCCATATGCATTTGCATTACAATACATACATGAAGGCCTTTAGGCAGATATTATCAATGTTACAATCTCGTTAGTGCCATTATAATGGAAATCTGCTAAATATGGATTAGCTTCTTCAAGAAAAGCTTATTATCTCTATTTCTTTGTAGCAAGCTTGCCGGTATTTTGTCATTTCTTATTCAGTCTTATATCCAATCGGGAAATCAGGAGTTATATTTATGAAAATTAAGGAAGGTTTAGTATTGTTTCAAGCAATAATGGATCGATCCATTATTTTATTGGGATAAGACACGTATTTTTGATTAGATTAGGATGAATATTAAAAGTGTTATCCAACTGCCCAACTTCTAAGGTGAAAGAGATATACAATTCAAGCATATTTGTGTATGATTTAACTAATTTTATTGATAAGCTTAACTACTATAAATGAAATATCTTTTCTGGTATTTTATGTATGCACACTTAAGTAGAATCAAGATCTTGCGATATATATTAAATGTGACATGCCAATTGAGTTTTGGAATTCTTTAAACATCTTGCAGATGGGAAAAGGGTGTAACGTCATAATGCAGCGCATAACAATTCACAGTGAATTTCGCATTTAGAATTTCAAATTATTTTGGCCTTCCTATGATTACATCGTTTGAACTAACTCCGTTAAGCTCCACTCACACTCCAACTGATGAGATTCAACTGTAAAACTCAATCCAAATATCAAGATTAAATGCATATTGAACTCTTCCTGGGATGTTATGACAAGAATAATGTTTTGGGTTTTTTCCCCCTGCCCATTCATTTAACTAAATATCGTTTAAGTAGCAATTTTAAGAATTTGTAAAGAATCCAACAACCTACTAAATATGATGTCCAAAGCAAGTGTTGTTTTATATTTTTCTTCAATTGCATGCATTTATTTAATGGTGGATTTCCAACTAGGCAGGTTAGGTTGTTGCTTAGAGCTGTCAAACTGATTGAAGCAGCAAAGAAATTGATTTTAAAATGGTTGCTAAATTAATTTGTAAAAAATACAAATTCAATAAAGCTTAAAAATTCAGACAACATTAAATTTTTGTCAAGTATAATTCATCAGATTTCTATATGTCTCAGTCGGTTCACTTAGTTATAACTAATTTATAAAAACTGAAAATCTACTTCAGTAGTATTATAAACAAACGTAGATGGCATGCTATCTTGACTAATAATAAATAAATATAGGTGCTGCACAGAATTAATAAAATAAAAAAAATCACCAAAAATAACTCATTATTATTTTAATTCAGTTAAAAATTTAAACCTAAATTTGGCAGTTTATTTTATCAGAATTTCACGATGTACGTTGATTAGGGTAGCGAAATGTCTGAATCTACCATTCCCTCTGCTTTAGTACTCTACACAAATGTCAACAAAAGCAACAAATGTCAACAAATGTAATTAAAATATGAATTAAAATCTTTAATAAAACATACAAAATACATAAAATTTCCAAATAGCCCGGTAATTTCATAGAAGGTCGTTAACATATGTAATGATATTTATGGGAAAACAAGTCTAAACCCAGTAGTTAATTTCTCCTTCTCGGCATCATTCCAACGGAAAAGATTCTGAAATGCGATTCCGTTTAACTACTTATATCATTTATTACACGGCTAAGAACACTTTAGAGGCTTCGTCTCTTGAAAGAAAAATTTAAAACATCCAGTCTTGAAATCTCCCCAATTTTACGGAACTACTACAGCAGCGAGAGAGAAGAGGAAAAAAATGGAGCACCCTTTTCTCCTCCACCCCCACTGCGCACGCGCACTCCCATACTCCACCCTTGGTGATGAGGAACCCAGTGATCATGTCCGCAGCATCACACAGACGCCATTACGGAGTGTGTATAACAGCGATATTTTCTGGACACATCTTCAACCACGCCCAGTAGCAGGGTACACAAATCAGTAAGGTACCCCCTCCGTTCAATTTGTTTAAAAGACCGAACCGGTACATACTCTGGCTGTGAGGTTTAAGCGACGCTTGCTTATGCCATGGAGCGGCGGAACCGTGGTAAGTCTAGCACGTAAGCCTGCTTTTTTCCCTAGCTGGCATTTGTGTGTGTGTGGTGTCAGAACATCCGGGAGAAATGAAAATCCGGAAAAAATGAAATTTCAACCCGGAAATAAGGTTATGGTGAGGATTGACAGGATTTAGTTAGAGAAAGGAGGAATTGGTTTTAAATACTTTCATCCTCTTCTCATAGGATTTTTACAGAAATGGAGAAAAAGGGAAACCAGGAAGTAAAGAGATTGATTTTTTTTATTTTCTTCTTATTTAAACTAATTATAGGGCATATATATACATATCATCCTTGACCGATTAGTAATCAATATGATGATAAAAATAATATTAATTTGATTGTTTAAATGATTGATCCAGTAGTGTGAATGAATTGCTTAGATTTGTAGATAGGCAATATTGGAAAAAAAATGAAAAAATCAACTTGATGAAAAGTTTCTATCTTAAGTGTTTTAGGCTCATTAACTGATCTTCATTAATCTTTTTCTTTCATAACAAATCGGAAACTAATTGTGCTTATTTTTATATTAATTAAACTTGGTTATTATAAGAATGACTTTGTTTATGTAGTGATTAAATGTGAAATAATTAATGTCAAACAACATTAAAAAATATTATTAAAGATTTGCTTAAACTTAAATTTTCTTAAGAATTTCGATATTAGTAGCATTTTTAATATAAATTTTAGGCATTATTTTGTATATATTTTTCTTTTTTACTGGCATTAAAATGCTAGAATGGCATAAATACCATGCATTTTAAACTATATTCTGTATAGTATTTATTATCTAAATCAAGTAAGCAAGCTTAAATAAAATAAAAAATTCATTAATAATTTTATTTTAAAGGTTTTACAAAGAAGTAAAATTGAGTTTTATGAAACACAAAAGAGATTTGTACAAATAACATAGCTGCAAAAATTCCTCGTCGTCTAAAATCCTATAGTCATGTTATTTCTTTAAATTCGGAGCTATATAAATAACGCTGAAAGTCTTTATTATGCTGATGGAAACTGTGCCCGACTATGATTAAATTTTAATTATAAAAAACAAAAACTCTATAAAAAAGACAGAAACATTTCGAGAATGCTAAGAAAAATTCAAAAATTTTTATCTGTACTAATCACTTCATTATCAGACCTTAATTGTTGAGAAAAATATTTGAAACTATATTGTAATCCTATTTAAAACTTATATCAAAACAATTTCTATTTCCTCTAAAAGTCTTAAATTTCATACTCTGTAATTCAATGTGCTTGGAAGAATTACAAAATTTTATCACATCAATATCTGAAATCAGTTTTCAGTGCAGCATTGATCAGTTTGCTATAAAACAATCGTTACAGAGAACAGGTATTTTTACCAAAGTACTGCGGAAAAGTTGTCTTAAAGTTAAAGTAAGAAGTTTGTTTTAAATCGAGAACTGAATAGTGTTTGAAATAAAATCAAAAAAGAATCTTCTTAAATCATTATATATAGTATTAAAAGTTTTAGGAAGCACGAAATAACAAATCTGTTATTACAATGCAAAAACATTAAAACTACATCTTCTTTTAAAGGTTAAGAAGGTAATCCAAATGATTATCAGTAATTAATTATATAACACTATACATAATAAAAAAAATTGAAATTATAATTCTTTTGCTATAACCTAGACATATAAAAAGTACCTAAAACATGTTAGAAACAAGAGATTTGAAAAATTGTTTTCATTTTTTTTTTATCAATGCTACTTATTCGATTTTGAAAAGCAATTTTATAGAATAGATAAGAGATTACAATTTCAAATTGTGGAAAATTAAAATATTTCTCTTTTCTAATTGTTTCAATCTTGATAAATTATGCATATAGTAACAAATATTGCATTTTATTTCCATATATAGTCAAAAGAGAATGTATGTATGTGCATGTTGACAAACTACAGGACATACATAAACCTACCGAATTTGACAAAAATATACTCCAGAATGTGGAAATGTGCACTTTGGATGAGTTTTTTAATTTAATTAAAATGTCTTAAATTAAAAATTAATTAAAATTTTGGCATTTTTTCGCGATGACTTCTGAAAATGTTATTGCATAAAAAAAAATTTCCACCATTTTAAGATCCCCAAAAATTATATTTTTAATTCTATTAATTTAGTTGCAAGCAGCTTTTTCCCTAAAATGTGATAATTTTTTTAAAAAATATATTTGAATATTATCTTATATGTCAGTTTAAATTTTGTTGCCGCAATAAAACGCATGAATTTAAACAACACTTTTCCTTTTGACTATAAAATTCAAATAGATTTCATTGTTTTATTAAATAATGAATTTCATAATTTTCTAGCATAGTTGAAACCCAAAGAAAAATGCTTATTTTGTGTTAAACTGTTTGCACGAAGAAACATTACAGTACTACGAAAGACAATAAAGATAGACTACCCGCATAAGTGTATTAAAAAAGCATGCCTTACTTATCTACCACAATTTGATGCTTAAAAATATTTTGTTGAAAATATCATAAACATTAAATTAAGCATAAGATATTTAATAGAAATTAGGCACAATTAATATTTCTAAGGTATCGACTGGTCACCAAAGACGGCTTATAGAAAATATATTATTATTTTTGTCAACAAGCAATTGAGAGAATAATAGAATAGTCCATCATTACATGAGCTTATTTGCTTTAAAAGGTATTGGAAATTTTATCATTTGCTTTTATCATACAATTTAAATTTCAGCAAATTGTAAATCTATATTTACTTTTTCATCTTATCTCTATTCTATTAATTTGTATGTGGGTGGGTGTTGGTGCTGTTTGACCAGACTGTTTGACCTGTAGCTACCATATTTGACAAATATATGCTTTGGAAAAAAGGAATGAGCAACTAGGTGCGATTTTTTTTATTTCTAACTAGAATTTTAATTGATTAAAAATAATATTGAATTTTGGTGTTTTAACTCGATGGCATCTTAAAATATTATAGTCCAAAAAAGAATTTTAGGCCATTTCAATATTTACAAAGAAATAATATAAATTACAATAAATATTGGAATATAGATATATAATTATATAATATTATTATTATATAATTATATAATAATAATTATATAACAATATTGTAGTAGATATATAAATTAAAATTACAATAAAATAACACTGCTTTAATATCAGACTATTTGGCGGAATCATGGCCTTGAAATTATTTTTATGCGATTCAAATAAAATTAAATATTAGTTAATGTTCCCGGTGAACCAACTGATCGCCAAAGACGACTAATTTAAAATAATAAGGAAATATTGTATTTTCTACACGTATATTTAATTTAATTTTGAAACTTAGCTACTTCTAATGTTAATGATTTTGTTTGTATCATTCATAAGACATTTCAACTTGCAAGGTTTTGCATTAATTATCAGTTTTATTTAAGAAACAATAATGATGAAAGATTAAAAACATAGATAAGCGTTTCTTAGAAAAATGTCATGTCTAAAAATGGCTGAATATTATTCTAATATTTAGAACAATTTGCCTGGCACTATTTATAAATAACAAAGCACTATTTATAAATTTATATAAATTTTTATTATATATAACATAATAACAAATAATGAACAATATTTTTGAAGTTCAAAATATATATTTTCTATTATTCATAAAGAAATTTGCTCCTCGTCGATTACAAAATATAAAACCATTGCATTATTCTCCTTTAAATATGAAAAATAAATTTTAAGCCAATTACTTGATTTTTTCACTCTAGATTTTAAATTGACAAGTACGATTTTCCAATATTTTAAAGAATCATGACTTGTAGCTTTATTCTTTTTACTCTTGATGCATTTCATCTTTCTAATCTGTAATTTTTTTAAGAATTAAAAATAAATTGGAACTTTATTTGCATTCATCTAAATTGTTTTTTAAAAAATGTTGATTCTGTTTCAGTACCATCTACAAACCTGATAATAAAAATTAAATATTTTCATTAATTAAAATATAATTAATTATATCGCATATTGTGCGACACGAAATTAGTTTCCAATTCTTAAAACTTAAATTCTGATAGCAAAAGTATCTCGATCAATGCATAGTGCCAAACTACTTGATGCCAAAGTGTGATGTCATCCTGAGAAAAGTAAAATAAAATCCAATTTACACGGACATCAATAATTTCTTTGACTATTTTCGCTACATGCAATTACCTAATGGTTACTATCCTAGTTGTAAGCTGATCCGTCATTTAATTGTTCTTTATGAAGAATGGGGGCACACTGGACCATAAAGCGGCTTCACAATCCTCATCTAAGTAGCTTTTTATGTGCGTTGGTCTTGAAAATCGATGATACTTGTAGAACTATAAGTGAAACTCCATTCATTTCACCTTCACCAAGGTTAAAGTCTCCTTAATGATGTGAAGGCTTCCCTTTGTTATTGGTTCTCTTGTTTTAGTAGTACTTCGCCTTTGCTTATTGAGAACCATTAAGCTGCAAATGCGATAAGAAAATATTAAACGTGCAGAGATGGGGTTGACCAAGCATAATCATTGTTTGAATTGCTTTCACGTCGGATAAGAATAGCTATTACATTTTCCCACGATTTTTTGGAAGATGTGCCTAACTTCCAAATTTTTGATTATCTTATGTTAAATTATCTGAAAATAAAAAATGGTATTATTTTATCTTCAATATATTTTGAAATGATATAATGATTGTCAATTACTTGGATATCTTTTCAAAGTTTCCTATTTCTGATTATTTTATTTTTCATTTTGAAGGATGTTTTCAAACAGAGCATTACAATATTTATATGCCATTAAAGAAAAAAATTTTAATGTTTTAATACAGAAAAACGAAATGCTTTTTGAAATGGTCAAGTTAAATTTAGGGGCAATTAAAAAGCTAGGCAATAATAAAATGAATTGCCAATAATGTTTTAAACATTATTTTGATTGTTAATTTAATGACTTTAAAGTTTCTAAGAAATAATTATTGCTATGAATCAAAAACCAAAATAAAAAGTTTATGAATGACAAAATGTATTTTTTAGTTTCCGCATATAAATTCGCATTTCATTTTTACCTAGGTTTTATTTCGTCTTTACAAAAATAGGCACTTTGCTTCTGGGATGAGAAATATTTGAAGATATTTAACTCTCCATATTGAATTTAAAATTATACCTTAAATAATGCAAAAACATATTCATATGTCGATCAATTATAACTAATCTTTAAAAAATTAGTTTTTTAAAAGAGCATTCCAAGGAGTTTCACCAATGCTATTTTTCGAAAATAAAACAAACATTGATTCTATGTTGTTAAAATTACAAGACAAGATAAATAAAAATAAATTTAAATAAAAACAGGTCTTAAACACACAATTTTATTAGTGTTTTAAAGTGTATTTATTTTAATATTGATAATTCTATATTTTTGCGTTTTTAATTTATAATTCGCTATTAAAAATATTATGGAATCTTGATATCAAAGTATTAATGCATCTTTCATAAATTTAGAATCAGGTGTATGGAATCATAATATTATTAGATTAATTGATCATTAAGTGCTTAAAATGTTAAAATTGTCCTTAATGACTTCCGTTGACACTATTAATATTATATTCCCGAATCATTTTTGTTTTCGTTATTGATGATAAAGACATAAAGATTCGGTTGTTGAACAAGTTTCAATATAAGGCATACTTTTAATAAAAATTTTTAAGTTTTATTGTAAAAAAATAAAATTTAAAGTCGAAATCAAGCAAAAAAAATTAATTTAAGTATGGGGAAATATTAAAAATGGGGTTAAATTAAATAGATATAGACAGAAAATTAGGAAAACGCATTTTGCAATGAATAGAATGGTGTAAAGCTTTTAAATTATTAAAAATTATATTACTACTGAAATTTAAAGTTAAATAATATTTCTCTAAAGAAACAATTAACACAAAGTTACCGAAAATGTTTAATTGAAAATAGTGACTAGCTAATAATAGAAAAAATATTGCATTTTCTAGTCTTTTGTTATTAATTGTAATATTCTGTTGTATTGCTCAATTTTATTTTTTATCTTTTTCTCTATTTTTACTAATTTTTTTAAGAGAATTTACATTTTTAAAAAACAATAACCAATAAAATTAATCTAGGATAATGCAAAAAAAGTTATTTTAAAAATTCCTTCATAAATATGACGTGCACAGCAAAAGCTTTTTAAATCATGACTTTTTTTTCATTTATTTGATCTTAGTAGTTCCAATTTTTTTTTCGAAGTCTGGATCAATGGAAAAAATTTTAATTTATCTCTGCGTTGGGCTCAAATGGCCAAAAGACATTGTTGTATCATTAATATTATCCACTGCAATTGCTCTCACTAAAAATTAATTTAAACTTCCTGTCCTGAAAAAAGAAAGAAAGAAAAGCGCTTAAACGCGTCACTGTGATCCAAGACTGAAATCATTACTCTTGACAAACGGTCATTTCACAGCAGTTAGCGTAGGAGCAGGAAATGAGTCGGGTGTAATTACTTTGAATTGAAAATGAATACCAGATTTAAAATCAAGAGACAAATCATTCATTTGCATATCGTAAAACGTTTTTTGATTAAATACAACATTCTGAAATTGCTACGAATACATCTTTAATCAATCAATATGATCATTTGAGAACTTGTTCTTTATTTTTGTAATAGATTGAATTTTTCAAAATATTTTCTAAAATGTACCAAATTATTACTCAACCATTCATTTTTCATTTCTTTTTTTTTTCTCTTATCCAGTATAAAGTTTATATTCTTACTTTTAAACTTTATCAGTATAAATTTATTTTTGTATCGTGATTCAGTAATCTGTATCAAAAATAATTGTTAAAAGATTCGAGTTTCCAATTCTTAATATCATACATGCTATAATGTTTTGTACTTCAGTAACATATTAATTTTTTATTCTTTATATATTTTTCATAATTACTCTTGATTACAGCTACGATAAAGTATAGTATACACACATAAAATATGTTTAATATCATTGCAACAGCAAACACAGCAACTAAATGACAAATATTGTAGAATATGCTTTAAAAAATTGTTAAAATCAAATAAAACTTTGTACAGAAGTATAACTGGTATCATTTGGTATTAGTATATAAATTTCTAACTTTTTAAATTTTAAAGTGGTTTTAAAATATAAATTTTTCCATAATATGATAATATCCAAAGATTTTGACGAATATATATATATATTCCGATTATTTTTTAATTTGAAATGTGACGAATATTTTTATAAACTCTTTTTAGTGAGCAACTAGAACCCAAACTTAATGACCCAAATTTATTAGTTCTTATGAGTCAAATTTGGTGGCTCTAGGTCCAACTTTGCAGTGTATAGCGTTTTGAATGATTTTTGATGTTGAATCATGCTATTTGAGGATAGTATCCAGCATTTATACATTATCGTATTAAAAAAAACATTGTGGTAATATCTAAACACTGGATACTATCAGTTGCCAGTTTGAATAATGTGTTTTTCTTGGAATCTTAGAGACACCGATGTTTTTCTGCGGTAACTACACATTTTTAAAAATAGATAATTGTTTACAAATATGATAATAACGATATTTTTTGTTATTTAATGGCCTTTATTTGTATTCAAAGCATAATTTCTAATGCTAAAAGCCTTGCTATTATTAAGCAAATAGAGGAAATGATAAATTTAAGAAACTAATTTTTACAAAAATACCTCATAACTATTAATGGACATACAAATATATCTTCTAACATTCGATACTTCATAATTAAGCAAGATATTTTTTGTAACTATTATATCGAGTGAGTAATTTCAAACAAATTATATCAAAATCTTTTGTGTTATTGTATGTGTGTGTGTGTGTGTGTGTGTGTGTGTGTGTGTGTGTGTGTGTGT
>JAPMOR010032542.1:484269-513793 GCA_026543865.1 Argiope aurantia | reverse complement strand
TGTGTGTGTGTGTGTGTGTGTGTGTGTGTGTGTGTGTGTGTGTGTGTTCATGCTATGTTCATATGCTAGATTTTTGTTTTCTATTATTTTAACCGCATTACTTGCAACAACAATATGATACAAATCTGTTTAATTCTACTTAAAATATTTTAAACTTAGTTACTTGGTTCTATATTACTTAGTTCCATGCATAATATGCTGTAATTGTATTTTATCTTAAAAAGTTTAGTAACTTTTGAATTTTAGTGATTTTTGCTCATTTAAAATGAAAAATATTTAGCCGTATTTGTAGTATACGTGAGCATAAACAAATACAAATACAAGAATATAAATTTGTCTTCCCAATTATTAAATCTTGAAATCTGAATAACTAATGACCAGTGCATTTACTTAATCATTGATAAATATTCTACGCCTTTATTCAGACAAACGCGGGTCAAAATTCCTGAAGACGCAGTCGAAAATGTGAATCGATTGACATAACTGGAGCTTTTCATTCAAGGAATCTTATCGAGCGACGTACCACCCAGTTCTGACGACACCACTATTGAGAAGAGCGACACCCAGTCGCCTGTCGCGAGCGGTTCTGCACGAAAGGCAGCGGCCACATGGAATACGTGGCCCCCCTCCCCTCCCCTCCAGACATGTTATCACGGACGGGTGGTGACTATATCAGATTTGTTTGTCTATTGCGAACTTTGCCGAGCCCTTTTCGGTGTTTTAAAATTAAAAATTTAAACAATAATTGTTGGTAATTTTCAGTCATTCATTAAACATAATGAACATTCATGGAAAAAAAATAGCAAAATAATAATAATAATAATAATGTAATTAAGTTAGAATTCGCTATAATTTTAAATCATTTAGTCTTATGATGAAAAATAGTTATAGGCAAAAGTTGATTTTCAGAAGAAAGTTTGCAAAATGTTGAATAAATAATGCACTTAGTGGGGCAATCAACAATCGTCGGTTATTGACACTCCTTTCTATGAAGTTTAATATTAATCCTAATAATTCGCAATATATAACTCAAATAATTAGATATACAGGGTGTTCCTGAATTCGACCGACAAATTCAGAGGGGTGATAGTATGCATCAGGAGGACAAAGAATCACCATACAACAGAGGGTCCCAAACGACGTTAACTAAGTGAAAATCGCAACAATATAAGGAGTCCGAGAACTCTTGGAAACTGTAAAAAATTAATAAAAAAATAACAAATGGCGTTTCTCAACTATGAATTTTTTTTTATGTGAAAGCACATTCTTAAAAGTTTTCTTTCTTGTGGGTAACATGCGAATTTGATGATCTAGGAGATCGTAAATTACTGAAAACGAAAAAGTAATTTAGGGCACATATTTGCAAAAATATTAAAACTAAGGAATGTTTATATTATATAAGGAATGTTATATTATTTGATATAAGCGTGTAGTGTGAGAACTGGGAAGTTTTAAAGATATTCAAGAAAAACTAAAATGAGAGCCAGAAAACATCGCTGCAACATCAGTACCGATGTTCGCAGAGAGCGTTGTCAAATTCGAAAGATAAATTCAGAGCAAGTATAATAGGCATTAAGTGGATGAAAAATTATCAGAAAACATAGAGTCGCAGGTAACATTTATTCAGTGAAAATCTCAAAAACAGACGTCGAAAAGACAATGAACCGGGCGAGGAGAATTACACTGTGAATGCGAGGATTAGGAACAAGGTAATCGAGAGGAGGCCTTCTCGTATGGAAATTTTTCATGCGCTTAAGAAAAATAAAAGCAGCGAACAAGTATTCATTAATGAGCATTGCAGAATTGATGGTCGTTAAACTTCATTCGCAAACAACAAGTCAGATTTCGCAAATGTAATTAAAACGTGCTGGTGTTCTATCATATATTAACCAAATTCCCTACAGTAAATCCGGAGGAACGTGCTAGAAAAAAAAAAAAGCAAAGTACTTTGTGCCGCTGAGGTGTTAGTGCAGAAGATACGGTCCAAATAGATGACACTGCCTGATGTTAAAATCAAACTTGTGTTGTACGTTCGACGAGATAGTGATGTGGAGATTTTGGAGTGATTAAATATTCGTATTGTGCGTGTTAAGACATCTCCTTTCGTAATGCAGGCTTCATCTGAGAATAAAACTCTAGCAGAAAAGTGTGCATCTTCCTGTGTTGCATCAACCATCCAGCGTGCGAACTCCACCCGATTTACGATTTTCATTGAAAAACGTTACCTGCGGCCCTATGTTTTATGGTAATTTTTCATCTACTTCATGCCTATTATCCTTGTTCTGAATTTATCTTTCGAATTTGACAACGCTCTCTGCGAACATGGGTACTGATGTGGCAGTGATGTTTTCTGGTTCCGATTTAGTTTTTCTTGAATATCTTTAAAACTCCCCAGTTCTCACACTACACGCTTATATCAAATTATAAATTATAAAATTCCTTACATTTTCAAGCCTTTATTTTTTTTTCAAGTTTTAATATTTTTGCAAATTTGCGTTTTAAACGGCTTTTTTGTTTTCAGTAATTTACGACTCCCTAGATCATCCAATAGTTTTCCGACTCTCTATATTTTTGCGATATTCAATAAACGACGTTTGGGACTCCATGTTGTATGGTGACTCTTTATACTCTAGATGCTTATTATCGCCCCTCTGAATCTGTCGGACGAATTCGGCAACATCCTGCATGATAAAATGAATAAATTGTTTACCATTCAATGTTCCCATCAATGATAATTCTTTTTAGTAATTCCGTCATGTTTATCCTCTGCACAATATGAAAATATTTTTCAAATTACAGTTATAATATGAAGAAACCACTTAATAAATGAGCTTAATATAGTATAATTATACAAAGACAACGCTTCGGGATAGAGATGTTATTGAAAACATTAAAGGAAATATTCTAATATTAACAGATCTTGTTTTTTTATTATACTAGCCGACTTTGGCGACCAGTCGGTTCTGAAGTATTACCGCTCGCTACAATTTTCAATTAAATATTTTAAGTAACTGGTCTCTTAATAGATTCTCAAACAAAATATTTTTAATCTTCAAATTTTGATAGTCATACCAAACTTATACTGTTGTTTAGATCGTTTCGCTCAATTTACTATATATATTTTGCTAATTTGTTGTCATTTCCGGTAAAACTTCAACTTCAATTTAAAGTGGAAATGATGAAATTGCAATTAATATAAAGATATTTTTTAATAAAACCAAGCGTTTTATTTTATTTATCATTTGTATTGTTATTTATTAATTATTATTATTATTGAATATGAGTATTGCAAACAGAATCGCTAGGTATTTAAGTCTTATGTGAACTACAAAATATTTTTCATAATTTAGGTAATATCTCAAAGAAAAATTCAACAAAAAATTTTCAGATTCAGCATAAAATTCAGTTTTTAGTTTTGCTTTCAAAAGGATTGAAATGAAATCAATAATAATATTTTGTTCTGGCCTATAAATATATTTCAAAAATTATGAAGTCTAAATTTAATGCAGTAAGGTATCATATTCTGAGAAATATTCTGGACACACCAAATTTTAAATAAATGAATGAATGTTTCTATTTTCCACGATCAACTAAGATTTATTTATGAAGTTTTGAATGTTAAAAATTTAGAAAAACTCAACATTTTCGTAATCTTAGGCCAATTAAACTTGAGAAACCTGCGCGCTGATTGGCGTATTGACTTTGAAACGATCGATGGAAAATCTAGAATTATCCTTTTTTCATTGAATAGTGATATTCAAATTTTCATAAATCAGTCAGTTTAAGTGATTGATTTAGTTGATTGGAAATTAACTCTTTTTATTTAAAATATTAGTTTCAAGAACGTTTTGTTAATCGTGATTTCCACAGCAGAAGCTTTATATAAAATCAAAAATTCGTTATTTATTAGGGTATTTATTGAATCAAGTTACATAAAATATAATCATTTTCCATTTAGACCATTTTAGCAGATCTGTGTATTCTAAAGGTTTACAAATTAGTTGTGTGGCCCTGATTTGAATGGATATCCTGTTCATATTAAACAAAACTTGTCTTAAAATAAAACTGATTTATTGGATTAATAATATAGAGAGTGTAAAAGATCATAAAATAAATTTTCTTGAATCTATTTTTTAGAAAAAATAATATATTATATTTGTTTCATTTCCTACAGACACGTGCTGAAAATTATATTTTTGCAGATTTCATTTCCAAAAAGATTTAATTTATTTTTAATTGAAGCTTTAATCAATGTGATGACAACACTATGAAAAAATCTAATTTTTTCCCATGAATGCGAAACGTGCTCGTGCAGCTTAAATTTTATTTTTATTTTGTACGAAAAAAATTGTTGAAACATATAGTTAAAATATTTATTTAAATATTCATTAAAAATAGATATTTAATTTTAAGGAAATTTAAATTTCATGTAATAATCTTTTTTGTGCGGTAATATTTTCGGAAGTTATAGCAGAAACACGCCAAAATGTCGCTTAATTTTTAAATAAATAAAATTCTAATTAAAAATTCGAAAAAATAACCCCCAGGTGCACATTCCCGGCCTCCAAGGTATACACGTGACAAATTTGGTAGCTGTAGGTTGATTGGTCTGGCCTGTAGAGCGCCAACACACACACACACACACACACATACATTGAGCTTTATTATAAGTATATAGATATAGATGGAAGCTGAGGTATAACACCAGATGAAACTGCCACTTCATCAAATTTTCTCTCTCCAATATAAACAGTAATTTGAAATACCTTTAACTGTCAAATATTCAGCACGTTATGAATGCTTATAACACGAGTTAATGAAAATCATTGAATTTTTTCCTTTTTTTCCCGTCTAATTTAAATACTGTTTAATTAATTAAAAAACTGTAATTTTTGTATCAAATTGTTATATATTTGTCCAAGCATGTGAATATTAAGTACATATTAAGAAGAAGAGCATAGTTTTTCTTTTATCTATAGTCATCAGGCATCCTTGGACTAATTCTGCTTTTGCAAAAATTAATTATTGCATTATAAGTGATCTGTTATACACCTGATTGTGACTGAATTTTCCATTAAAAAACTGCACATCTTAATATCAAAATCGCAATATTAAACTCGAAATCAATTTTGTCAATTAAATAGCCACTTTCCATTACTCTTCGATATATTCTACGCATGTCAAAGATTCATTATTTTTAACGAATCCTGCAAAATATAAAGATTTATGCACTATTCATTTATAAGAAAGTAGATGTCCTTGCACTGAAATAAAAACACTTAATTTTTTTTTAAATCGACTTATTTCAACATGTGTGCTCCAAAATTAATACAATTCAACAATAACATCAACAATTTTGTTTAAAATATTAATAAAATCCCCAAAATTATTTGTGTATTTGAGAAGTGTCTTCTAATTTGTTTCTTCGGTTGATCAATTCTAATATCTTGTTTCTTATATACATTTCAGCTACAGTACGCAAAGTTTAATACTTCGTATACCGAGTTATTCAACACAATTCCACTGATTACAAATGGGTATAATTTCCTTTAAAATAACGATAAAAAGAAAAATTTGAATACAATACAAAAGAAAGCTTAAAACTTTGGTTACGCACATGATACGATGATTCCTTGTTTATAAAAAAGTCACAACTATTCGTAATTGTAATAAACAGTTTACAGTGTATTACAGTTACAGCAACTATTCGTAATTGGAATAAACAGTTACATCAAGTTTAAGATATCAAGAATTTTTGATACCTTAACCACAGCCACACATATGAATGATTAAATATATATTACGAAATTATCTGTAAATGGTGCATAAGATGACTAGGATGCTTCTAAGGAACATGAAAAGGAAAGAAATTAGCTAAAGAGTGGAGGAAAAGAGGATGTAAGACTTAGTTAAGAAGTAATCATTACATTTCAAGCTAATTTTCACTTATGCCTGAAAAAGAAATTTCAAAATTCTGTGTTTGAATTTTAATTTGAAATGATACATGTTTCAAAGCCAACAAATTCCTTGCTCTCTTGAAAATTCTTTTCAAATAATCCATTAAATAATCGATGTATACATATTTATAATTAAATAGACATAAAGATAAATATAGTTAAATTTTCCAATAAATAGCTGGAATTTAGATTAGATATTCCAGTAGTTTAAGAGTGAAATACTGAAGTAAATATGCGCCATAATGGTCATCAACTAAATGTAATTCTGATTACTTCAACAAAATAATTTGTAAATGCATTTCTTTTTACATTAAAAATTATTCCTATTTTGGGTATTTTTATTGAGAATAAATTTTGTATTTTATATTTACGCTTTTAATTCTCAAATCGAGTTTGTCAAGTAGATCTTCTTTGAATATGGCTAATTCTTCTTCCATATTCTTCGACAATTTCATTTATTTTTCAACTCATCCATGTAATTCATTCATTATTTATTTATAATTTTAAAAAAAATCATCATTATAAAATTCAAAAATCTAATTTATTTCTTACTAGCCGCCTTTGATGACCAGCTGGTTTGCCAATCTTAATGCTCGTTAAAATTTTAATAATTAAATATGTTATGTAATTCCTATTTTAATAGCTTCTTCATCAAAATTTTTTAAAGCTTCAAATTTTGATAGTCATATAATTAACTCATAATATTATAAATGCCTTCAGTCGTAACATAATATATATCTCTCTAATTTTCTGTTAGCTCCTGTAGAATTTATGCTTTAAGTTAAAGTGGAAATGATTAAAGCGCAATTGATATAAGAACATTTTTTTATTGAAACGGAGCATTTTTTTTAAATATGAGTACTGAAAATAGAGCCGCTGAGTATTTAAACCTTATGGGCACTAATGAATATATTTCTTAATTTATATAATATCTCAAGCTTTGCAACAAAATTTTCTTAGATTCATCATGAACAGATCGATTAATTAACAATGTTTAGTTTTAAATGCATCAAACACTAAGAAAATAAACAGAAACGTTTAAAATAATCGGTCGGAAACAGGTTAAAAAGCTACTTAAAAAACGATGTACTTAAAACTATAAGCATATACAAAAAATATATAACTAACATAAATACAATTTAATTACAAAAGCATTCAACTAACCAAAAAATAATTTAAATCAAGTCCGCATCCGTTGAAAATAGTTGTCAGCAATCAGAACACAATGCGCATGCGTGAATTCTCAACGCCAGTTATGGTAACACAAAGACGTGAATTTTTATACGCCAATTGGGGTAACGCTATGCAGATTAGAAATTTTTAATTTCTTTTATTTTGTTTTATTTTAATTCAAAAGTATTTCATAATGAATCTGAAAGATCGATTAATTAACAATGTTTAATTTTAAATGCATCAAACATTAAGAAAATAAACAGAATCGTTTAAAATAATCGGCCGAAAAATATTAAGCCTAGCCTCCTTAGCGTGGGAAAAAAACTGAAGACTTACTCTTTTAGCGGTGGGGAAAACGAAAAGATTTTTTGGCGGGAAAGTTAGTTTTTAATTAATAATTAAAATTCTAATTAAAAATTCAAAAAAAGGACCCCAGGTGCACATTTCCGACCTCCAAGGTATACATGTACCAAATTTGGTAGCTGTAGGTCAAATGACCTGGCCTGTAGAGCGCCAACACACACACACACACATTGAGTTTTATATAAGTATAGATAGATTAAACCTCTCACTTTCTACTTCATAAGGGAATCAATTTTACATGCTGTTCTGCTTACATTAATCAACACGTGAAAAAAAATCATTCTTTTATGGTCAACCGAGAGTTTCTTTATTAATTCTCCATTTTTATCGTTACAATCTTTGATCAATCTGTCATTAGAATTTCCCTACATACCACAAAACCAAACAAATTATACCAGCAAAGTAGAAACATCGTATCCTAAAGAGAAAGAAAAAAGAAAGATTAAGTTTGTTTGCATTTATTCTAACAAAATCCGTATTTTATCTTTCGGCCATTCTCTTGCATGTTTATGCCACGTGTCTCAACAGGCATTCCGGGTCTCAAACCTACAATCCAATAAGCCGAGAACTTGGAAATCTGCCACCAAAGTAACATTAACCTTAACCGTTCTGCGTGACAGCAGAATCGATTGGAGGATCTCAAGGATCAAATTCGTTCTGATCCTTCTGAATGGAGCTTACTTTAATTAGTGTCAATGGAGCCTAAATGGTTTTACTTTTCAATTTGCATGAAGAATTCTATTCGATTTTATAATTAGAATTACTATCCCCACATAGTGTAACACAATTCATTAGAATGCAGTGAAATTTGATTAATCAATTTCCGTCATCTCGATTTCCAGTTCTGCCCATTTTCTTTGTTTGTTTCCATGCGATACCCTGATGATACTATAGGTAGATATATTGATGAATATCGTGATATTTTCAGCTGAAAATGTTGTCGACCCCGCATTTTCAAAGGTTTAATCTAACAAATGTTTCAAAAAAATAGATTTTGAAGAAAAAGTATGGAGATTTTATTCATTTAAAAAATTTTGCGTATAAGTTTTTCGATTCTGAAAGTTGCTGAAGTGCTCATATTAAATTTATTCCGAATGGTCTCAATGGTTTAGTATCTTCACCAATGAGACATAGATGGTTGATAGTCTATTGACTGTTGTTCAAGGAAAAGGACTAACTTTTATCTTTAAATAAGTAAAATAATTTTCTGCTTTAACCTATCGTATTTTAACTTGTTTGGTCAATTTTAAAACACTGTAACAATGTATGAGCAGATGAAGTTGTTCTCCGTAAATTTTTTTCGTATTACTTCTAGATTTTTGTTCTTTTTTAAGTTTCGGTTCGTCATATAGTAAAAAGAATCGAATATTCATTTCAGAACACTACTTTCTTTCGACAAATCTTGCCCGAAATTCGATACACTTCTGATAGTTTGGTATAAAACCCATTTACTAAAGTTTATATTCCTAGCTTGTAATGGCTTTTGACAAATAAATAGTTATTGCATAAACTTGTACTTGTAAATGGACAGATGAAAAAGAAAATTAAATATTTGATGGATATAATCCAAAATTTGATAAATATCTGAAAGTATATATCAAATTTTATGTACAGAACTTATTCCAAATGCACTGATGAAACCGTATGCTGAATTTTACCCAATTAATTCTATGTTCTTTTGAGTTGTCGTTTTCATAAGAACTTGGAGAGAGCAATTTCCCATTGAGGCATTTCGTCTAATATTTAATACAAATATCTATATTTACCGAAAGATACCTACAGTTTGAGTTTAACTCTTTCTAAGGCCATGGAAAATATGCTTCCCACCAAATTCATCAACTTTTGTATGAAATTATCTAGGTTGGCATAAACTCTGACAAATCTTTCTATAATATAGAAACTTAGATGCATCAGTTCCATATCTCACCCAAAATGCTCTGCCTTGATTTGTAATTTAATTATTAATTAAACAAATTAATTATTTAATCAAATTAAGTTTATCTAATAAGGTAAATGAATCTATTTTCTTAAGCCAATATCAATCCTAAAAATATTTTAATATACCATGACTATAAGGAAATAACTTTTAAAGAGTTAAAAAACCGCAGGCCAAATTTCATTTCCTAGCTTGTTCTATTTTTGAGTTATCTTTTCTCAAACAGTCTGTAAAAATTATTTTATTTTTTATTAGAACGTCAAAAGCATTCAAATATTGAATTGTTTAATGATTACAATATGATTTCTTTCTACCCTTCATTTAGAGAAAGCAAAACCTGGAAATGAATTGTTTTCTTTTGGGTGCTTTCTTTGTGTGTCTAGGTAGATATATAATATGTGTGGATTAATTTTACAATGATTATTTTTATGGCAACAATGTGATCAGAAAATTGTCTTGTAAAACGTTTTTAGTAATATACTTATGGATTATCTGTAAAATATGGGAATTAATCTCACAACAAAATATAAGTTAACCAGAATTTTGAACCCAAACCACCATTTCTTTACAACCATTTTCATTTTTTTCCAAATTTCTTTCAGGCTTATTTTTTTAAATGTAATGTTATTGTTATTACAATTTATTTTATTTTTTTATTTCTTCTTAAAAGTAAGCAGAATATAAACCAATGTATGAAACTGGATGATTTCAGAATTAAGAAAGGGAAAAGATTATTCGCCAAAAGAATTTGAAGAATGATATGTATAAGGATTTTTGTTATAACCAAAACTTTTTTTGCAGTTTTATTTAAACGAAAATATTTCATTTTATTTGTACCTCCCGAACAGAGAGCAAAGTGTAGAAAGACAATTATTATCTTCTGGAAATGGATCCATGTTTTTTCAAAAACAAAACCAAAAAATTTTGAAACCCTTATATAGTCTAAAAAAGATTCCTGCTTGTCCAAAGTAAAAAAATATATAAAGAAAAAAATACTTTACTTTAAAGAAAAAAAATACATTACTTTGTAACATAAATATACAAATGAACTTTTAAAAAATATATTTAAAGCTTTTTATTTCTACAGTTAAAATCTAAATATCAATTATATAAACCAGAATTTATTTTGCTTAAAGAAGAAAAAAACATCAATATTAATAAAAATTCCTGAATGGGCTCCTAAGTACAATAAAAATTCATTTTGTTTAAAATTTTCTGTATAAATTAAAGAATACTTATTATTTTAGTGCGAAATCGTTCATTATACTGCATGTTGCGCCATATGCGTATGGTTAAGGTCCCTTCAATTATCTTTTTAAACAAATTGTCTAATCTCTTGTTTGATTATGCGTGTCTCTGTTACTCTGCAAAAAAACTTCTTCCACTGCTCCAGATAATTGTTAGTCACGAGTTTCTATTTTCAGCAAATAGTTTCAAGAGCGACAATCTTGCGTCTGGCAGTTTATAGAGACCTTAAAATACATTTCGCGGGCTAGCTACTGACCTAGAATGCGTGCGGAATGAAAAATCGGCTTATTGTGGGGAAGTGTTCTGAATTTTTGTTAAACAAAGAGCTTTTAAGTATAACTTTGCTGTAAATAAATGCTGCCTTTAATGAAATATTCAGTCAAATGTCACTATTTTTCTTCATTAAATAAGCATTCTGAATACAAATTTACACGGCCAAAATAAGCCTTGTAATTTCCAAATTAAATATGCATTGTTCAAACCACTACGAAAATAGAAATTAACAGTAAGTATATACTGTCAATGGAAACAAAATATCATTTATAAAAATATATATTTACTTTCGTGCTTTTTTTCAAATAGGTGCTCTACTAATCTGTCAGTCAATAATATAGTTTATACATTTTAAGGGGAGATGGCATAAAGAAAGGAAAACGCAAGAAAGACATTATCAAAATATTATTCTATAAAATTAATGTATATTGATTTAGAATGAAATAAAAGTAATCATAAAGATATTAATTAGAGATTTAAAAGCTTGAGGTATAGCATGACTAAGGTATATAAATCAGAAGAAAGTTTTCACATTAGTTATTTAATATTTTAAAATTAATCCTGGAGAGGAAAGGATTAGAAATGGCACAGAAGGTTAGACTACAGTTTTTAAAAGAATGAGAACCAAAGTTCTTGAGTAAAACAGAAGCTTCAATATTTAAGATAAAAAAGAAAACGTCGAAAAATATGATGAATCATTTTTTACTATTCTAAATTTATGAAAATACCATTGTTGGGACCTTAGAGGCACGCAAAACAATTATATCTACCTATGTTAATCTCTCAAATGATGAATATTTCATTTATCATTAATTCGATTTGAATGTTGCTTGTTCCCATTTCTGTGATCGATGTGTAATAGAAAATGTTTGTTTATGGAAATATAATACACCTAAGCGCAATCTGTATATTTAAAATAACTAGCAAAATCAATGAGGCAATTCCTCAACCACAGATTCAATTTTTCATTTCATATGAAAATTCAGGGTCTCTATATATGCCCTCAGTGGTCGTTGATTCCCCACCATCATTCATTTATCGCTAAATAAAATCTTGATACAGACCTCAACTTTAACAATTATGTCGATTTCGCCTAATAATTTCGCCTCTTTACTTGCCTAGCTAGTCAGTCAAACAGTTCCATGTTTACTGTACAAGTAAAATTTAAAATAAACTCTCATTTAATGTTATAAACTGTTATAAAAGTTCGTTAACGTTTCTAAATTAATATTCTATCAATATGAGGAAAATAATTCTATTAATATGGTGTTGATAGCCGAACGTGACTAGTAATTGATTTATTCCAAAAACAAAAAGGTTAAAATTCTTTTTCTTCACCCAAAGGATTAAATTTGTTTCATTTATTAATGAACCCTTAAAAAACAATCTTTAATAAGGTTAATCAATGGTGGTTGGGTATTATACAATCAAAAGTATTTTTCAGCGTACTGCATTGATAATTGCCAATATAAATCTTATGCATGTAGGTGCATTTTTTGCCTCTTTACTCATATTTTTCATAAACTTTGTCCTTGGTGATTGCTGTGAAAAAAATGAACTGAGAAGCGTATAATTGAGCCTTCTACAAATCTAGTCTTATCCAGACGTTGTCCTACATAAATAGAGCTGTTCTTTTACTATAGTACATATATAATGATATTGTCTTCTGTTTAAAACCAATCATCTTTTTTGTTGTATTGCATTCTGAAACTTGATATTAGGCTTCTTAAACACTTGAGATACCTTTACTGGAGGAAAACATTTCACGGCTGCAATTTCGTTCTGTTATGTAAAAAATAAACAAAGGAAAAAACTTAAATGAACAATAATTAGATAAACGCATCTATAAGCAAGTTTTTGAAGAACTTCAAATAAATATATATTCTAACTTCTTTCCACTTACAATTGTTTATTCTGAAAGAAGAATCCCTACATGTGTTTTCCTGCTTCATAATCTTTCTAATCAATCATACACGAGAACGTTATTCACAATTTAAAGAGTACATAAAACTGTATGGTGTTTTTGAAACACTTCAAAACTATAATAAGCTTCATACCTTTAATTCTAAGCTTCATGGTGCTTTAATTGATTTCTTTTTATTTCGTTTCTTCAGAATGGAAAATTTTAACTAGTTCATAAGTCTATTTCTTAAAAATAAATCTTCTGCTATGAATAATGTATGTACTAAAAGCGAACATGATCTGATTGAATAGTATTTATGAATGTATATGATAGTAGAATAATTTGCTTTGAGATACGAGGATTACGTTTGGGCTAAAAAATGTCAAAATCATATTGCATTTAAAAAAATTCATATTGTTATTTAGAAATCGTTTGAACTAATCCTGTTTTGAGTGGTTTAATCGAAAATTAAATTCAAAGTAATCTTATAATTTAATTTCGTTCCGTTTCGAAACAACACGACTGTTATTTTGGTGCAAATTTCATAATTTTGAATCGTTGTTCATATGACGAAGACAATGCCTTAACCGGCAGTTTTTTCTTATCCAAATACCGTTTTGTACTATCAGTAGTGCATTTGGCCACGATGGAGTTAACGCGTAGATTCATCTGTGGAGAAAGGTTTAAAAATGGAACTCTCCAAGTCCAAACACGAGATTTAACCATTAGGTTATCACGCCCCTATGAAAAAAAATCATATTGGAATCCTTTAAGTTAGGATATTTTCAGAGTATGGTCAATTAGGGTAATTGAGAACAAATTTTGTAGACGTTTCCATTCCTTCCCATTTAAAATAATCTAAGCGGGTCTGGTGCACATTAAATACATCGGGGCCAAACGTCCTCCCACTGGTGGGGTGCGGAAATTTGGAGAGGAGCTGCCATTTCAGGCGGCATCCTGGTCATCTGACCGCGGATTACTAGGTCCATCCCGAAATTTCCATTGTGTTGCTTTAAAACGAGGCGTTAATATAACTAAACCAAACTAAACCATTTAAAATAATCGTGTGAGTGGGAAAATAGGCCTATATTATAAATAAGTGAATAAGCAGGCTCTAGAAGGCTCATTAATATTCTCTTTTTTTCTAAACAAATTTATTAATTTACCAGCCTATGTTACAATAGCGTTCCTAATTAATCCGATGTGTTCCTAATTACATTGATATTGATTTGTTTCCCAGTTAGCAAAGTAATTGGGAACAATTATACTGATTTCTGATTATAGTGATGACTTGATTTTTATTCCTTATTATTTCAGAATTGATTGTATTGCTCGTTCCCAATTACTCCTTGTTCCCAATGACCATTCCTAACCCTATTATTAATGAATATCAATATAATGAAACTTTTCTCTTTTATACAGAATAATATTTCTATACTACAGGTCTATTATCAGCATCAGTTTCTTTCGATTAATAAAAAAAATTCATCAAATTCCTTACAGTTATTAAGCAAATTATTCATCGTATATTGATTCTAATTAGTTATATGGAACCAAATAACTCTGTGTTATAAAGATATATGTGGCAACTCTATTTTGTTGGGATGTATGTACGATATTTTTTTCGGATGTTATGTACTTATGTCTAAATTCTTTTCCAGGAAGGAATGAGATTGAAGCAAGAAATTAGGCAGGTGGAGCCTCCACAATCACTCGTGCTGAGGTAGGCAAGAATTTAATATAAATTCTACAATTTGAAACATAAATTTTGTATTTATTTCTAAAAATAGAACTCAGCAACCGATACACAAAGCTTCATTTTCGAATGAAAAAAATTCACTTTATTATTTTTGCTCATAACGGGAATTTGGCGGCGGTTGTTTGTTTAATAAAAGGGAACTTATTTGTAAAGTAAATAAAGTTTGCTAATCAGGATTATATACATCATCTTAGACAAGCAACGACTATTTTTTTCTGTTAGCTCAAACATGGAAAACGTCGAAAGTATTCATATAGTTTTTGCACAGAAATCCGTTTTTCCTCACATTACACTATTTGCTGCATAATAATCTTTTATTCGGATAATCAGTTTCGATATACAAGCCATCCATGAAAACTGGCAAACAATCATAATAGTTGATATCTTAAAATGCCTGTTAAAGATTCTATAAAAGAATTGAAAAGCTTCATGCTTCTAGGAGGATTTTTTTCAATAAAAATATTACTTTTAAAATTTAATTTAAAAATTATCTATTTTTCAGAATTATTGTTAATACATGATTTCACTGTATGTGAAAGTAAACTGCCTTGGTTAGTTAGCTCTTCTGAATTTTTTCAGCCGTTTAGTTATAAAATGCTTTCATGTTACTCTTTCTTACATTGGGTTTTAAAATGCCTTTGGACTACAGACAGACGGCCAACCAGAAAACACAATTTACTTTTTCTTCTAATGAATTCAATGAGCAAATGTAATTTTTAAAAGCAACTTATTTTGGTAAAATTAAAATATATGGTATCGGTTTTTCACCAGCATCGGGCAAATCGTGCCAAATATTTATAACTCTCCAAAGATATTAGGATTGCAACAAAAATCATATTTGTCACATTTTTGACTAGTTACGACCTTTTGCGAGATATCGCCATTGAAAAATTGTAGTTTGTCGATGGTACCATATGCTTCATATATCATCATTTTTATGTTAAATTTCTTTAAGTAAATTTCTATAAGCAAAACGAAAAATATTGCTTCAAAATATCTTGTGCTTGTGCATAACGAATTTTGAAAAAAATTGTATTAAGAAACCAGATATTAGAGAGTAATTTTATAAAGGACGCTTCTTTTGCTTATGAGCCAATGTAAATTTGATTTTTGGAAGATGGGATGCCTGCTATATTATCCTTAATACCTACGAGATAAATTATAATATAAGCTAAAATTTTTACAGCCTCAAATGCACATTTTTATTGCTTTTTTACCATCAATTTTTATCAACTTGTTCATATTTATATTCAAAAGTTGGGTGATAACTCTATTAGCATAAAAAAGTCATACGATATCTCGATAATATTGTTCAATATTTTGAATGTCGCATAATATAGTGAAGATATTTCAATGATATTGTAAATTATTTTGCATCGGGAACACTGATATATCTAACCTGAGAGAAAATGTTCACTTTCTTTCTGTATCTGACATCAGTTTATTGTGACGGTATTCTTTCTTTTGGAATATAGCTAAGCGTTTTCACGCTTAGATATGCTCCTAAAGCAATTAGATTGACAGCGAAGCATCAGGGGTTTTTTTATAAATGTTATTTCTAAATAATGAACTAAAATAATTTGAATCTCCCCAAAAAAATTAAATCATAGATGTTATTTATTAACATATCTTCAAATAAGTGAACAAAACTGCACAGTGAAATTTCAGCTAAATCTATTTCAGTTATTGGTCAAATACTGGTTTTGGACGGGGTTGTTTTTTTGTTGTTGTTTTTTAAATTTTACTTTGATATAATTTTGGTATTATGATTACACAGTTAGCTCCAGCTTTATATTTAAAAAATAAATATTGCCATAAAAGTTATTTCACCATGCATTGTTAAATTAAGCTAAAAAATCTTATTCAAACGCTGGTAAATAAAAAAATATGGGTATTCATTTAAATTTTTTGTTTAGTTCCCATTTGCTTTTTAAAAAAAACTCTTTTTTTTTTTTCCTTCAAGGTAAACTCTCTATAAGTAAAAAAGGATTTCAGATTTAGCTTTCAAATGCTTTTATTTTAATTTTTATACCTTCATTCAGCATTGCACAAGGCTACCGCATACATGACTGCTTATATTTTTGAAAATTAAATATGCTTAACATTTATATTAATTTTATAACTATGCCGCTACGATTTGTTTTTAATTTCACTGAATTCTTATTTGCAGCAACAATTCAACCAGGGATATAGATGATATTTCATTAAAAAAAGCAAACACTAAAGTTTCTCCAGAAACTTTAAGTCACAGGTATGTAAAACCTTCCCAGCAGATTCATTTTTAATTTAATCTGTGTCTTCAAGTATTCATGATAGTTGAGAACTTGTGAACAAAAGATAAAGATGGTAAGTCAGCCATCTAACTCTCCGACCCGCCACGAAGGCACACGGATTTAAACCATAAAAACTGAATGACCGGACCACCGCAACAGCAACATTGGCGGGAACTATGGTTGAGTCCTAAGGGCCGTCACCGGCCACAGTACAACCCTCCCCGAAGGAAGTACGTCCCGTCATCGATGGGAGGTGTCAGATCTCCCATCTATTAGTGTACCCTCCAGCGGGGCGAAATCCAACCACCATGTCGGAAGCCTCTCATCCTCATTTCGAGATGCCCCCGGGGGGGAAATAAAGATGGTAAAGCAAGGCACAAATAATTTATTGAGGCATGAGTACAAAAAATAGACATGAACGGAACCTAAAATCGTTAACTAACTTCATCATCGGCAATATAGAAATTTACAATAATATCTCAAAACTGAATTAATAGAGTGATAGACGAACAATTTTAAAGATACCAAACATTTCTCGCAAACGCGCAGTTGCAAAGAATAATATTCCAATGACAAGATCCTTTATGATGCCAATATTCAAATGACAAAGTCCTTTATAGTATCAATATTCGAGCAAAAGGGTCAAAAAATATTCAAAACACTTCATCGAAATTTCCAAACACGTATTACTTTTGAAATTTATTATAGCAATTGCTAAGAAGGAAACTTTATCAGTTACGTCTCAATTCTTTATTTCGAGCCAGCTTTTTCTGTTAGTATATTAACGAATCGCTCTTTGTCATACACGTCTTATACAGTAAAAAAAAAAAAAAAAAAAAAAATGTTTTCTATAGTATACTCCAACAAATCTGAAGTTTTACACGTAAATTCTAAATTACCCTGAGTTTTATATTAAGAAGGGAATTTTATTTTTATTTTTTCGTTAATTTGTAATCATATTTTTTTTATTTTGAATCACATTGCGCTTTTAAATATGTCTGGAGCCTACACTTGCACTCTCAGTAATTTCCTTCGCTCTTTCAGCATTATTTATTTGTGAATATAATTCAGCATCCAATTTGCCTTACGGTGCAATTTGCTGCTTTATCTTAAACCAATTCGACATCAGTTTTTGCTTCGCCATGATGCTTATTCATTCAACAAAATAATGATAATGAAATTATTTATTACTACACATTTAATATACATCCTATTTTTCTTTTCTTTCAAATATTTTTTAGAGCGACAAATATGCATTTTTTATTTCCAATAGACAATAACCTTTTTAACGTATCCATAATATATTAATATTCCAGTATCAAATCGTTTTTTTTTTCTTCCTAAGAAATAAATAATCGTTATTGTTAAAGTTCAGAGAATAATTTTTCCAAAGGCAAAATATTTAAATAATTTAAAAGAAATTAAGCACTAATACATCTAAAATTGTTTATTAAGATAATTGTGTAAGTCTTTTCATCTTTCGTTACTAAAGCTTTCGTTATTCTGAACAAAATGATTAAAAAATTGCATATACATGAAATTTATAAATATCCTATGGCAACAAATTTCTAAAATGAAATATCAATATTAATTACATATTATAAATACTGATGTAAAAATTAAATCTGATCAATTATTATTCTTCAATCTTTTTTTTCATTGATGCATCTTCTCAGTACATATAGAGGAAGTTTACTTGCTTAAATATGCGCGTTTTAATCTGGAAAATTAATCTTGACGCAACTTTCAGAATTGTTGCAATAATTAATTTGAGTTGCAAATCCTTTTATTGAAAATATTGTTGCACTTCATCAAAGGCGTGTAAAATTTACATTATTTGATGTCAAAAAGAGTAGTTTTTGGGGCATTAAAATTCTAAACTAGGCTATTTAAAAAATAATATTCCTTTTAAACCAGTATATTATTTTTAATTTTAAATTATCTTTTATTAGTTAATTTTAAAATGATTATAGTTTATAAATTGTTAGTTTTTATTCCAAACATTATCATTGTTAAGCAGATATTTTTTGATAGAAGTCAATTTTAAATGGCATTTCATATATCCTTGCAAAATTTTAAATTTATCCTTAAATCAGTTTTTTTTCTCTCTATCAATATCATTCTTCCTGTATCAAATATATATTTACTCTTTTCGCAAATATTTCAGTGTAATGGAGACTACTGTTTAGTCAAAATCTGTACTCATTCCATATTCCATAAATACCTAATTGTGAAATTATAATCATACAAAATTTTAAATATATTAATACAGAATCGAATTAAATTATGAATTTTCAAAGCATATACAACATTTAAAGATAGAAATTTTAGTGCATAATCCAAAGATACCAAATATATTTTCAACTTCATATTGATTGAAGCTTTAAATGAAAAAGAATGATTATTAAATGAAAGAATTATTCCCAACTATTTACAATTCTGAACGGCTAATTTGATAAACTTTGCATTCTTAAAAGGAAATAATCATAACACCACATTTAATAATATTCTTGAAAAAGATTTTTCTACGTAAACTAGCTGGAGTGGTCTCCCCAAAACCTTCTCGCATACTCTCTAATAAATTTGTCATGCCAGAGAATGTCTTACATCGCATTAGCATACAATAGTTACAAAATATTCATTTTTTGCGTGAATTTAGTATTTTTACTGAATCTATCATGTCATCCTTGACGAGTTTTTTGGCGATTAATCCTGGCGGTAGTAGTATCCAAAAATCGAATTTGTGTTTTAGACACGCTTTTCTCAACCGATTAAAAAATCAATTGACACAAAACTGCACTTGCAGTAACAAAATTCCATACCAAATTTGATATATTTAAGTCATTCCGTTTTTGAATTACCGCATTTACATGTTTCTGAAAATACAGACTGACAGACAATCAGTTGGATTTGGCTCAAAATTTGGACGTTGTTGATACTACAGATATTAAATCTGTGTACCGAATTTTATCTATCTAGCTACCTTCGTTTTGTAATTATCATATTTGAACAGCCAGATAAACGGACTTCCTCAAAAAAGATTTTACTCAAAATTAGACTGAAATCTGCAAATGTAGTGTAAAGACCGTATACCAAATTTCAGCTGTCTAGCCCAAAGCATTTGTGAGATATCTTTGTAAGGATAGACAGACGAGCATTTTACAAAAAATGTGTTTTTCGAACTCATGGAAGTCTAAAACGTGGAAATGCATCATAATCACGATTTCAGTTTTTTTACGATTTCTATACTTTCTCTATGTTACATGTACTAGAAAGTTAAAATGTGAAAGTTAGCTGTAATTTATCAGTGTGAAAAAGAAATGTTGACAAAAAACGTCAGTTTGAATAATTTTGAAAAGTTAAAAATTGAAGCATAAAAGAATTATATGAAAAAAAAAATGTTATTTAAAAATCAAATAATAATTTTCCAAATTTTGAGTAGCTATGTGACCAAAAATAGATCAAAAATAAATTTAAATACGAAAAACAAGCAGAAATATATAACTCCAAATTTTTTCGATATAAAAAAAATATCAAACTCCTCGAATCTGATCTGTGAATTCGACAAGCCCTTTGTTTCCAAACAAAAGTTATCTCAAATAAATGTTCGATAAAAAAAATCAAAATCAAAAATATTTTTGAATCTAAGTTTGTTTAGGTATTTTACAAATAAACTCAAATTGGCAGTATGTTCTAATGCCATAAAATCAAGAAATAAGCAAATTTTTTGAAAATTTTTTTTATTAATTTTTTTATTAATACTATCTTATATATCAAAACATAAATAATGCAACATTTCTGAAAAATAAATATTTATTGGTCTGATATATTCTGCAACTCCAGGCATGAAGCTTTTTACTCATGACTCAACATTATTCACACTTTTCTTAGTACAGATATATTCGTTACTGAAATGAAGTCATCAAAATATGAGTCAAGAAAACCCATTCTTTTATTCGATAGTACAAATTCATGTAGAAACTTAATTATTTTCTCATCAGTATTGGTTTTGTAATTTTCGTCAAGAATTTCTGAAAGAATGATTTTTTTAAAAAATTTGCACAGTAAATTTAAGCTAATTCTTCAAGTCTGTTGTAATTATCTTTCTGTGTTCAGCTGATTAATCAAACAATTGAGCGCAATACCAATTATCAATGATTAAAATGTCTTAAAGTTAAATTACATAATATTTTGTGATGGAAAAGTCCGAAGAATATGTCTTTTTTTATTTATTTTGCAGGTTAGAAAAGGGATGGCAGCATCTCCAGGAATGTCCCGATTCATATCTCAACAACAACAACAATCCGTTAGATTTAAACGACAACAAGCTCGATGACGGCAACGTGGCTACTTCAGCAGAGGTTAGCCTTTCCTATGTGGATGGCGATTACAGAAACATGTCCTCCGATGATAGTGATTCCAGTTCAGATGATGAAAGCAGCGCTAGCTACAGCGACACGAGTCCTTTATTGGACGTGAGTAGCCTTGGAAACAGCGATGTTAGTCTGGATTCAGACATGTCGGAAGATAGCAGTAGTTCAAGTAGCAGCAGCAGTAGTAGTTCAGACGGTTGTATACTGGATGGTTGCAATAATTTCAACAATAATAATGGTGATGAAGAAGAAGATATGTCCATCATGGATGCGCCATCGATGCAGTCTTCCTGGATGTCTTTTTCGTCCGCTGCGTCGACGCCTTCTTTGGCTGGACCATCACGTGGTCAGATTGTCTTGCCTGATGTCCTGCCTATTGGAAAGATGCCCAAGAATGACGATGAAGATCCCGTACTTTGTGACAACAGCTCTTCTGCGTCATACAGCGCTGTCTCAACCAGGAACTTAGAAATAACCTTCGAGAAGAAGAGGTCAGGTCAGGATCTTGGTGCCCCTAGAATGTCTGGAGATTGCTGCTTAGTTGAGATAACAGCTCAACCAGATGTTCAGGTTGATATCAGAGTGAATTCTGTTTCCAGCAGACGTGAATCCAGACCTATGTCAATTAAACATGGAAATACATATCCACGTGAAGCCAGGAACAACAAGCGTTATCTGAAAAACAGAGACATCAGTGCATGGATCGTAAATGATTCATTTGATGAATATAATGACGACAAGACAAATAAACCATGGACTCTAGATGAAGGGATCCGTCTAAACAATTTTACTATAGTCAATGGATTTAAGACACTTAGTCTCACCGAACTTGTCAACCCAAATACGAATGAAGAGAATGAAGTTATTCAAAAATTAGAAACTGAGAGCAGACATACATTCAATGATGCTCGCAATACGAAGAGTAATACTCCATCATACACAAATTCATATCGAAATTTTGAGCGAAATTATTCTAAACTTCCAGCAAATGTTCATATGTGTTGCAAAGATAATTGGAGACATCAAAAGGATTTCAAAAATGCTGTTCTTAAACAAAAACCTCCTAGTATAGAGAATAATTCAGCTAATAAAATCAGTTCAGTTCCAACATCATCAGAAGAATCTTATCCACCTAAGATTTCTCCACAAAAGCCAAGAAACATGCCTAAAGAAAATCCAGTTGAAAAACCCAAATTAAATATCCCATCGAGAATATCAGCAACAGATAATAATTCGAATAAATTAGTTCAGACGGATAAGTTACCACCAAAACCAAGGAAAGAACCTACATATTGTCCTAAAAAGAAACCGAGTGATAGTAAGTTGTCATCACCGGAGTTGTTTGAAGTTTATACCATGGAAACGGCGCTACCTCAAATTAATTGGGCTGCTATAAGCAAAGGATGTAAAGAAAGTGACTGGATTAGAAAAGTAAGAAATATTCATCTATTTTAATTCTATGATCAAAATTAAATTTTACATACACAAGCAATCAACGATTTTACAACAGTTAAGTTTTAATTAATGTATTTGTTCTATCTCTGTATGTTAAGTTACTAAGTTTTTTCTGAAAACAGTAGATTAAGAAAAGGATTAAAATGGTGGATAATTATAACTAGCCTAGGATAATTATAATGGATAATTAGCCTAGGATAATTATAATAATACTAGGTGGATAATTATAATCACCCAGTCGCCTTTGGCGACCAGATGATTCGTTGGAGATGGTATATTTCATTGGTATATTCTTGGTTATGTTATATTTGATTTCAATTAAATTGTTTAGCTACAAATTCATGTCTATGATGCTGCTAAATTGTCAGACATTAAAGGCGCGATGTTTTAATTGTCCAACTTATACCTAATTTCTTATTACATACATTCTTACACATGCTCATTGCACATATGAATCCTTCTAATGAATATCAATCTTGTGAATTCCAATTACTTATCTTCTAACTAACACAGTATCCCTTTTATTATTTGTCTAGTAAATTACACAGATATATTATAGAGAATCCTTATTTCTTAACTTTCAACAAAAGAAGAAAATCACGCGATTAAGAATTTGATGAAATAATGAAAACGGTTTAAATTCCAGGGCAATAACGTAATCTATTGTTTGATATCAGGCAAAAAATTATTTTTTTAAAAAGTGCAAAAATCTAACAAAAATTTCCACTACTATAAAATTGATACTTTTCAAAAGAATTTTTTTTAATTTCGAAATGGTGTAAAATTCACATTTGTTCGATTACATTTTTAGAAATTGTCGCGGGAAAAAAAATATGCTTAATTTTTTAAGTAATGAAGATTTCAATTAAAATTTTTAAAAATTCGCTCTGAGAAGCGCCTTTCCATTCTCCAAGGAATACTTGTATCACATTTGGAGATGTTGAAAAATGTGTGTGTGTGTGTGTGTGTGTGTGTGTGTGTGTGTGTGTGTGTGTGCTCTTTGGGTCAGACCATTGGACCTAGAGCTACCAAATTCAACGCAAATATACTTTGAAAGGTGGGAATATGCAGTTCAGAAAGATTTTTTTAATTTCAATTAGAATTTGAATTAATTAAAAATTAAGCTAATTAATTATTCGTATAACATGCACTGTCTTGTAGTCTTTTCCCTTTTTAAGTATCGGGGCAAAATAGTAAATGAATAGGAAAGGGAGTGCAATTATCTCAATACCAATAGAAAGTAACACAAAAGTGTATATTAATTTCCTTTTTTTAAAATCAATAATCGAACGAGGCTTAAAGGAGTTCTTTGATCCAGGCATCATTCACATTTCCTAAGTCAACGATGGGCTTGAATAGTGATCAAAAATTGAATGCTGTTAGATAGCAGATAGCATTATTTTCTTACCTACCACTACGTGCTCCAGGTGGCTGAGCAAAAATTATTAATTCTAGAATTCAAGTATTTGTCGCATTTTCGATGCCTCATAATTATTTCATGCTTACTTTTTCAAACAATATCTGTTCGGGGTGTTGTTTTTTTTTTTTCACATTTGATTGAGCGAGAAATAATAAGTTAACGTGCTCCGTTACTGAAGTTAACGGATACATCATATTACAGATGTCTGCTGCGATCATTTTGCAATGAACCTGTGGATACTGAAACCGAAGATCGAATGAAGTTGCTCTACTTGTTGAAAATTTTGTTTGTATTTATGTAAGGGTGTAGGTGAACTTGTCCATGGCAGGCTCTCTTTCATACAATAGTTTAATCATCTTATTGATTTAGAAAATGGATTTATGGAAGAACAAGGTTGAAAGTGCAATACAAAAATTTAGCACTGCTGGAAGGGATTTTCTCTCAAATTTGCGACAGGATAATGTAAATAATGCCACTGAAAAAAAACAGCCGGAATTTGAATCATTTGGGTTTTTGAGAGATGACATATATTCAGATGACATTGAAATCGATCCTTGTTCAGACTGTGATAAAGAATTTGGAATATTAACCATAGAAGATGATGAATATGATTCTTTCGGTTACTGTGTTGATGGCGAGGTCAGGATACTTATTATATTCATTTGGTCATAAATAACTGACCGAGTATTTTGTATGTATTTTGTACACTGTGTATATATATTCAATATTTTGTGTACACATTTCATGTAGTTCCGTTTTTCACATTAGATATTAGACATTAAAAATTTGAGGGAATGCAATCAGGTATTAAAAAAAAAAATATTAATGTTAGATTATCTATTCGATTTAACTTATCTGTATTGAAATTTTCACACAAAGCTTAAAATTTTCTACTAATTAATATAAAATGGGTTTTAATTAGAAAAATAAGAAAGAAATGGTAGTGTGCAATTTAAATTCATTAGGAGGAAATAGTATCTTAAATTTACTGTATTGTATTATGTAAGCATTCTTGATCATGTGATCTTCTATTTCAAAATAATTTTCCTCTATTTTTTTTTTTTTTTTGAAGCTTTGATTTTATAATATACTTTCTAGAAAAAATCTTATTTATATTTCAATTGTTTCAACAAATTGCTATAGACATCTAGATAATTTTAATACTAATTTGTTAATTTAATATAATGTATTTTTAGTTATAAATATATGCTGGCAATGTGTTGATTTTAATATGCTGTATATTTGTTTATGTAAATAATGTTTTATATATTTATTCAAACAGTATTGTGTATCTTTTTAGGTAAGATAAATATTATACAATGATATCATTAATGTATGACTATATTCTTATCCATTTAAATATACTTAAAAATACATCATATAATTTAATTACAATCCAAAAAATTACACGAAGAAAATCTGTGTTTGCCCTGTAAAATTAAGATATTATTTTTCATTGTATTATCCATAATATTGATAATATAAATATTTTTTAAACAAGGTTTTTAAAAAGTTTTGAAAAAATTCAAAATTATTATTTTTATAACATTTATTTAATAAACCTATAAAAACTAATAGCATCATCTCGATATGTTTGAAAGTTGTGTGATCATGCTAGAAAACACTTTGCAATTCAGATTTTTCATTTTATTTACTGTCTTGTTTCCTGTTATAAAAAAAATCCTGCAAAAACATATATAAGAAACACTCCTGTTTTATTATTGTTTCATGTTTTTTGCATTCTTAACAATGATGTTAAAAAAATTAATGTATATTGTTATAATATACTAATATAAAAAGAAAAATCCATACCTATACCAAAAAATAGTGCAAATAAATTCCAAAGGCTGTTTTAAAGTATGATTCTTAAAAAATATTTTTAAATTAAAATGATTGCTTTATTTAATGATTTCCTTTTTTGTAAGACTTTATTTTTCTCTGTAATTTTAATATTTATAATATCGCATTGCTTTTTTTAAAATTCATTTGTAAAATATTTCATTTGTTTAAATCTCTTATTAAAATTTTCTAAATTGAACCATTTGCTACAAACAGGGCTTTATTAACACTTATTCTTCTATGATTTTGTGTATACTTAGTTTGGCCAAAAGGTACTTTTGATACCTTTGCCATTGTCAAAACTTATGAGATTTCAAATTATCAGTTAAATCTAAATAATTTGAGTAATATGTTTATAAATACATTGATGCTTATATATTTAAAAATATTTAATAGAATTGTGTATTCTAGCTTGAAGTTTATAAATTTATTTTTATCAAAAGTATGCTTTATTTTATTTAATATCATGCATGTTTTATATTGTGCTTATAACATTTTGCATTATATTAATTTTATAAGCTTGTTGATAAAGTATTAAAATACAATTTCCTTGGATTGTTAAAATTTATACTTTACAATAATATAGGAATATATGGAATTTAAGTAGTTGTAAACAATATTCTTTTATGTTCTTTTGCAATGAATCGTATAATGGATATAAATATTAATTATAACCAATAAATTGCATCTTATTTACAAAAAGTCCTTCTGAGTTATATCTCATTCAAAATGGAACAGTTATCATATTCAACTGCTTTACATATATAACTACTGAAATATAACAAAAGATGACACCTTTTAATAACATAATAACCCTTTCTTATTCTTTCAGATATAACATTATAAAGTAACATAAATAATACCATGCTGCTTTGATTGCACGGCATTCCCTAAGTCAGATATTTATCTCCCCTGTCTTTTTACTCTGCCTATATCACATTATTACTGTTCAGCCTGTTTAAGAAATGTTTGAATGCCCTCAATGTCTGTCTGAAAGCTGGTCCATCTCTCTCTATCCATTTTCTGTAAATCCCTCACATTTATTCCTACATATTTCTGGTCAAAATTAGATAAAAAGATTCCTGTGTTATCTTCTCTGACGTGCAGTGACACTTCTGATATCAGGTCAAATCCTTGTAATACAGCATTATGAAATTGTTCTAGTTATATGAATATCTATTTCACATTTGTTTGATATAAGAAAGTAAATTGAATTATTTGTATAGTTATTATTACACTGGTTTACTATTAATGTTGTTTCCTCAATAATTCTTCTACATTATGTAAATATGTCTATAAATTCTTTTAAAAATATATTTGTAATTATTAAGAGTAAATTATAATCATTATTTCATTCTTTATTTTGTAAAGAGGAGAAATGACCGAGAGGAAATACGAAGGAAGCTTGCAATGGATTCTGACACTGAAGATTACATCTCTGAAAAGCTAAACCAGCATCGTGAATTAGGTGGCTCTTATGATCGTCTTAAAAGTACTGGAAATCTCCAGATTTGTTTTATGAATGAAGCAGCTAAAGATCAGGATTTATCAAATCCTGAGGATGAATCTGTTACTGACAAGAATAAAGTGCCAAGAGTTCAAAAGCCAGTTTTGCATTTACCTTCTGCTACAGCTCCTCCCAAAAGTGAAAAAGTAATTATCATATTATGTTTTCATAATTTATATTTTTACATTAGCCTTAAAGTTTTCTCTTTTGATTTTTCAAATTATTCATAGGAATTCTGTTGAGGACTTTTTCAAGAATTTGAAAAAGCTGGATTGTTTATTGCATTGCATAAAATTGCATTACCCTATTAAAAAAAAAAGATATATTTATATCAGTTGGGTTTTTTTATATATTTTTTTAGAATATTTCAATTTATTAATATAATTAAGCTATATAGCATTTGTTTAGGAGATTCCCATATGCATCAACATAGTGTAAACTTATTCTGTATTGCATACATTACTGATGATGTACATTAATGTTCTGTATTATGACAAATTGATCACATATACTGATTAATCAATCATTATTAAAGATATTATATACTGCAATGATTTTGGTAATATTAAATGCATAATAACATTTTATAATAGTTATTGTTTACAATGTCTTAATCATTTATGATTTTTTTTAAAGTAAATATTTTTTTGCCCTTTTCATAATAAAAGTACAATACATGAAATTTATTTTAACCTATAATGAAAAACATTTTGAATTTATTTATATCAATTAATTTATTTATATCAATTGTAAGGAATAAAAAGAAAAATAATTTTTAAATTGAACTATTAATTATGTATGAACTATTAATTTCATTATTGGAACTTACACACTTAGAAATATATTATTTTAATTATTTTTTTAATTAATTAGTAATTTGTAAAATATATTCTTAAAAAAGCAAAATATAAAAGGGTTCAAACATAACTACCATGTATTATAAAACTGTGCTAAAATTTTAGAAACATTTTAATGATTTTAACTTAAATTCATGGTTATCATAAAGTTTTAATGCATTGTGTGATGTTTCTTTATGATTTTACTAAAAGCTATTTTAGGGACAGACAACATTTTAATTAATGCTGTTGTCTCTGACTATAAATACTCTTAAAGGCATTCTCTCTATTTTACTATGTAGCATTTAAAGTTTCATTCAAAGACTGAATCATATATATATTGAAATTTAGTTAGGATTTCAGCAAATAAAATTTTCTATGAAATATTTTATTCATTTGTTGCCTCTCTTTAATATGAATTTGCAATATAATTTAGCTAATAATTAATAATTTCAAAAAAAATTCAGTTTGTATTCCAAATACATTGAAAATTACTGAAAGAAAAAAAATTCTAAAATGTGATTAACTAAATTAGTAACATTTTCTGGATTAAAAAAAAATGTTTCTCATTGATTTTATTATTTCTAGGTACAATTTAAACTTCTTGTTTAGCAGATACTTGGAAATTCTCCCTTTATTGCTTTTTTAAATAATGGAATAAGAATTGCTGTTTACTTTATTATAAGCAGTTATAGAACAAGGGTATATTTTTTGGAAATTCTGGTTGTTATTTTTGTTATGTATAATTTGTACATTCCTGAGAAACTGATAAAACATTCTTAAGAAATTCAAGCTTATTTTGAAAATTAATCCTTTATTTGACTATTTTGATTTTTTTTAAAGTCTGTTTTTGATTTTAAAATAGCTACTGTGAGCTTCAAAAAAATTATTAATATTTTCTGCAATGCAGTCTTTGATCGTTCTTCTGAAAATTCATATATCTTTGTTTCACAAGTTTTATTTAGTTCTTAGTATTTAGCTCCTTATTTTTATAAATGTTCAACCATCTATTTCACTTTAGTCTCATATTTTACATTTGTCAATTTTTTTTAATATCTGTATTTTTTTTTCAATGTTATCTAAAAATAATTATTTACCTCTTTTGCTCAAGTAAGGACTTGGGTGTCTTTTAAAAGTAATTTAAAAGCAATGAATTAAAAATTATGAAATTAGTTTAACTTATTATGTTTTAACTGGATTTCATGTCTT
>JAPMOR010032542.1:414101-484259 GCA_026543865.1 Argiope aurantia | reverse complement strand
AATGCAATTATTATCTCATGAAAATTGAGGTGGACAGTTTATTTGAATTGACATAATGTGGGCAACATAAATATATATTAAGTTGTTGAAAACGGATCTTATGTTGGTGAAAATATAGAAAGATTTTAATTATTTATTATATAAAATTTTCTATCTCTTTGTGGAATTTTAAAGTCAAATTATTATAATTATTGTTTGGATCGTCTGTTTCATATATAACATATTATTAAAATACTTTTTTCATCTATTTTCTGATACAGTTACTTTTCTCCTTCAGCCAAATCTTACAAAATTTCTGAATAATAACAATACTTCACCTCAAGTAAAGAAAAGACAGAGGCCCAAGTTTTTCTTCAACCGCCCACGTAGTTGGCATGCGTCTAAGCAAGATGAGAACCCATTTCCAGAGGAAGACTTGCTAACACGCCACATGCGATTGCAAGCTGAAGCCCGAGAGGCTTTAGCTCAAGCTAAAGATATGGCTCGAATGCAGATGGAAATTGAAAGACAGAAGAAAAAGAAAAGTCCAATTGCAGACATAGTAAATATACACATACTATAGAGTCCTTGATAAAAAATTCTATATTCTGCCCATTTTTTTTTCAGTTTCTCCCATAATCAAAATTATTTAACTTTTACCACAAAAAAAAATTATTTAAAATTGCGGAAGTTTTTTTATTATTAAATATTGAGTTTTATTTTGGCTGTATAATATGTCAATATAATATTTTATTTCTGTACCATAAACAATTGGGGCTTCCAATATTAGATCAAGTAATTAAAAATAAATAGCTTTCATAGGAAATGCTGAAAATTTTTATATGTAAATGAACGATTAAATTTTTATTTTGAAAATGCCTATTCAGCACTTTGAGTAAATAAACATTTAAGTACTAAAAAGAGAGCATTACTTAGATGAGCTATATTTTTCTATCAGGCTTGAAAATTCAATGTAGTTATTTAGAATGCCTCTCTATTCTAAAAAGCACCGAACTAATTTAAAGCTATTGCTGTAATTTTGTTTGTCACTTAAACAATGTATCCTTTAAATAAGGAAATAAAATTTACTTTTAGATTGTGGCTTTAAATTAAATCCAAGATCACTTTGAAATTGGAATTTGTAATAGAGTAACATAAATTTATCCCTGACACTCTTTTTAAATCATTAGGTGATAATATCTGAGTCAATTTAGACTGCCTAGGAAACAAAGTATTTCTTCGTTAAGCAATTTATCCATCACTTATGCATGATACATGTGACATTAAAATCATATGAAAATTTGACTGTGCATGTCTATGATTAACCTTTTTTTAAGCATTGTTTAACCCTTTCATGGGCCATTTATTTCTCTTTTGAATTTCTCGCAGTTTTTTATGTTTTATTAACATTTAAACAATAGCACTTAAGGAAATATATTTTATTTCGTCGAATTTTATGTTTACATTTACATTTTAGGGGTGGGAAGAATACTTCCCAAGGTACCATTCCCCATGATAAAGAAAATTAAATTTAATAGTGATTATTTGTCATGAAAAAATGAGAAGAATGTTGCAATGCACAATGGGACATCACATTCTGCACACACATATAGCAGGTCCTCTTCTCTTGTCCCTTTCTGCTACATTTCCTACATTGTCTATAGTTGCAAACCATATTTGGCATTTGATTTCCCACACTGGCTAAGCGTACATCATCCAAAACTACACACTTCTCTGCTTGGAAGCTAGCAGGACATCCTTTCCTTTTTCTTGAAGAATATCCGTCTATTAGCTGACGAGCTAATGCTATACGGAATGTTAGTTGGTCTAAACTTATGTTTCTTTTTTTCACTTACCATAGTATGAAACTATTTATCATGACAAGGTCAATAAGAAAATGAGTGATATGATGCCACCATTTTACAGATCTTCTTCTTATTTGATATCTTTCTTTTCTTTGATTGAATCACCCCACTACGACATCGTTATGTACAGCAGCAGCTTTTGGACAAGATACTTCTTCTTTAGTACCATCTTTTTTTATCTGATTTACAGATGTTATAGTCGCTGGATTATGTGCAGTAGTCAATAAGGTAACAACCTTATTGTCCATCCACTTTATAACACCAACACCTTCCTTAGTTAGGAACATTAATCTACCTCTTTCTAGTTTGTCATTAGCTTCCAGCATTGTAGAAGATCCTTCCTTTGTGGTCTCACAGTCTCCACAGAAAACAGACTATTTACAAGTAGATTTTTTGCAAGCCTAAAAGATGTGAAATAGGTATCATGAGCTACAAGGTGACCTGTATGTTTCACATCTTATTTTGTTTAGTAACTACTGTTTCCCTAAATTCAATGTTTTAGCCTTACTACCAGAAGTTTCCTTCCCACAATAAATTTCAAATTTCTAAATATATCCAGTTATAGAGTCTACTAAATACCAAACCTTGTACCCTCTTTTTATTGGCTTCATTGGCATATACTGCTTCAATGAAGTTCTCCCTTGGAAAGCTATTATATGTTCATCTATTGATAAAATTGAGGCTGAGAGGATTGGACAGACCTTATGGAATTTATCGTGACCAGGTTATCCACATGGTGGATTTTTACCATTATCATTTACATGTTAAGTCTCAGTTATTATTATTTTTATATATTTGCAGTCATTACTCTCACTACTGATTGAACATTTAGAATCAGGTCAGTGCTCCAGTAATTTTTTAGTTCAGGCAATTGATGTATACCCATAAGTATATGCATACCTATCCAAGCTTTTAATTCTTCTAACGTGATCTCTTTGCAGTTCAAGACGATGTCTTTTGTGGTATGACTCAATCTCTTCCTTTTCTTAGGTTGATTTGCATATAAATTTGTTTCATTAATAATATTCTGTGAAATTTCTTTAATAAGAATTGTACCAAAATAATCCTTTTCCTTGTCAGTTGAATTGAATATTTTCAGGTTTGGCTCATTATTGAAAAAAGAGGCAATTTTGTCGAAGAAATCTACTTTATTACTCCATTCTACATACATTTCATTGTTGCTTTCAGAAGAATTGTCATTATCAAGTTCAACCAGTAATGCTCCATCAGCAGAGGACAGTTCCTCAGTCGTCAAACAATTACTTACAGAACTTGTGCTAGGTTTATCTAAATTTTCTAGCGACTGTAATTCTGAAAATGCATCTTCATCAGCTTCTACTTCAGAATAATCTGGATCACTAGGGAGGCTAAACAGCATATCCAAAGCAGCTGATGTGGGCAAACACTTTTTCGTACTCATCTGAAAGTCATAAGAAACATCTTAGAATATATGTATATATACTTTTTTTGGCACTATAATCATTTAAATTATTTCGTTTTTGAAAATTTCCCCCTCTCCGCCTTTGTTCAAAAGAAAAAGTGGCGATATAGGTAACTGCCTAACGAACTAAATATTCTAATTTTTCAAATATATAAATTGTACATGGCTTTTATTTATGATGCAATAGCATTTTTACTTTCACTGTTAGGCCTATTACTTATTATTCAAATTAGACAGTTACTCGTACAAAATGTGTAAAAATGTATAAGAAACAAGTAAATATAGTTACAATAAAAATAATATTTTCTTTATTTATTATCTAAATATATTATTTATGAACTAAATATTTTATTTTTTTCAAATAATATATCAACCAATATTTATTATACAATATTAGATAGTTACTGCACAAAATATACATAAATATACGAAATAAGAAAGTGTTATTACTATAACAAAAATATTTTACTCACATTTGCAATAGAATCGTTGGGGAATACAAATATCACATAGAAACAGGTGTCATAAGAGAACAAATCGCACACAACGTTTTCAAACTTTCAAAAGTGTTAGTTCTATTCGGTAGATCGAACAATAGATGGCAGTACAAAACTGAAGTGGGAATTGGTCTTCCTATCGTTATAATAGCAGGGCCAGTATATTATAATGGGTTTTGCACTTCCCACAGGTGTATTTTGTAAGATCATGTAGATGGCAAGTTATCTTCCCAAGGCCCACGAAAAAGTTAAAAAAAAAAAAAAACATTGTTGTTTTACTTTTTGCTGTTATAATTCAAAAGAGAGAAATGGCTTTCATATTAAAACATTTTTCTAAACTTTTAATTAATAGTACTAAGTTATTAAAAGTCCTCTGAGTTGTGAAAATTTTAATTTTTAAATCTGCTTCATTCTATGTTTTTTTTAACTATAAAGGTTTTTCAACAAAATAGTGTATATACTTATTAATTGATAAAAGATAATCTAATATTTAAGTAAAACAGCTAAGTTTCTTATGAATTTGAAAAACATTAGGGCAATTTAGATTACAATTACTGTGTCCATTAGCATTACAGAAATGTATTGTTTACTTAAAAGAATATTAAATAAGGGTGACAAAATTTAAGAACCAATAAAACAAAAACAAAATTAATAAAGCTCTGATGTAAGAATTTGTATCACAGAAAAGGCAAAGTAAAAAAATAAGCAATTATTTCAACCTGCAAAAATTATTTTGGCACATATAACAATAGCATGATATACAGTAGATTCAAAATTTTGTTTGCACAAATTACTTTGTTTATTTATGTGAGCATGAATTGAACCTGTTAGACAAGAAGATAATAATGCTTGCAGGATGATGATCCCTGAAAGGTGAATGGATACTAAGATGTACCTACTTAAAATACCTGAAGCAAATATCAAAACAGCACCCTATCTCAACTCTTTAACTACAATTCTTCTTCTCTGCTGGCATGATAGTTATGGATGGGCCCTTGCCTTCCTCATAATTCCATTTCTCGCCATCTGGTTTTTGACATATGTTTCCCAATTTGTCACCTTAATAGTTTTCCAAACATTCAGTCAACCTGAGTTTTAGTCTCCCTCTTTATTGAGTATCAAATGGTGTAGCCAAAAAGATCGTTTTAGTGGTTCAATTATAATCTTTATTACCCCTCCCTCCCCCTCAAAGAAATGTTAATAGAATGGGAGTTGAAGTTAATCCTAAATAATTATTTATAAAACATTTTTATACTGATATGGCTAAGCACATAGTGAATATATTTTACTTAGTTATTAAATATTTATAAAATCTAAGTGATATAGCAGTTTGTATCAAAAATATAGTTAAATCATGTAAAAGCATTTGAAATTATTTTTTAAAATATAATGAATGACAAATCGAAATGTACTTTGTATGTGATTATTTCAGAGTTGATCCTTTCATGTCATATTTTTTAAATGTGCATAAATTATTTAATTTTCATCATTTCTAAAAGATATATATATTTTAACTATGAATGCATAATATTTATCATAAAATAATTAATCAAATTACTCATGTTCAGTTATTTAATTCTATTAAACTCCAAAACAGATACAAAATTCTTAAAAATTCAAATTTTTTTTATTTATTAAAGCTTAGTACTGAATCCATAATTTTATTCTTGTTAAGTATGGTATATTATTGCATTATATATACATTGAATTTTAGAGAAATATTTTGGAATTCATTTTAAAAATTGAGTTCAGGTAATTTCCAATAAAAGTAAATGTTGTAATTAGCATACAATCTTATTTTTTATATGTTCCCAATTATTGTGTTTTGTTATGCAATTGTTATGCTTTTTTCGTTAAGTTTAACATGATGAACAACAAATTGTTGCACATTTTCTTTAAAAGCAAGAATCTCAAGGACTTTTTTGTAAGATACATTTTCAAGTGCACTGTTAATATTATGGACCAAAAAATGTCATAGTTTCTTTCTTTTATATTATAAATTTACAAAGAAATAAATTCATCTGAGTCCCAAAAAGTTACACAATTATTCAATTTTGTTCCTCAACTCATCCATCTCATAATAAATTTTGTTTATAATTTCTTGGTAGTTGTTCTCATTCAGTTTAGTTTATAGCAATTCTAAATGATCTATTAGATATCTCAAAGCATTTCTCATATTTTTATTTCTTTTCTGATTGATATTAATCTAATAATAATATAGATATGATGAATAAAAATATAGTTTTTCAAACTTTTTTATATTAAGTCATTTCATGTTGAATCTAGTTTATCAAATGTTACTCCTATGATTTACTTATATTATAGAGACATGCATTTGTTCTTATTAAACATTTTTAAACACTCGTGATTGGCATTTCTACATCAAAAATAATATTTATATACAGTTTCATGTGCAGTTGAAGTTGGGAGAAAACTGAATATATAGAAATATTAAAATGAAAGAAAAAAATCATGATTTTTGTTGTTTAATTTAATTTAAAAGAATAAGAATTAAGAAAAATACTTTGTTAAATTCAAGTAGTTTATTTCTGATTTTTGTACCCCCTGCCTACCCTACCCTACTTACACTACTGTGTAGGTATAATATCTATGACAGTATAGCATTTATTCCAACTTGTAAGCAAAATTTTAAAAAATTTGCTGCAGTATTTATAACACCCCTCCAGGAAGTGCTTAAATGATTATTCTCAGAAAAGTTTACTCTCTTGCATTCAAAAATTAATTTAATAAACGATTCAATTTCTTTTGATAAAAGTTATGTTTCTAATAATTAAAAATACTAGTGATTTTTTCTGAAGCTAAAAGTTTGATCAATATTATTATTTTTGTTAGTAACTTTTGTTTGTTGACAAAATAACATGCAATGTAACGTTGCTGCTTATTTCAGGTTGGTCTTCCATTTCCTGATGGCAAAAATTTGCTGACTTATCATAATCTTGCTGGCATGAATGTTGCGCAGCTTCAAGTGATTGTGAATGATCTCCATTCTCAGATAGAAAGTAAGTTAATTTATGTTTATATTAAAAACTGCTAATTGCTCACATTATGTAACAGGTATTTAATCTTGTATAAAATCAAATATATGACTACAGTAAAACTCTTCATACGATTTTTGAAAATGAGATGTTTTTATACATGGAAATGATTTTTACAATCGCATGCATCTTATTTACTAAATATAGTAAGAAAAACGAATATAAAGTATACAAAGCTTCAATACTGCATTGTTAAAAATCTAAGTTTCATACAATTGTGGCTATTGATATTTTTAATAAATTCGAAAAAGGCACCTTTTCAAAAGAATTTATGTAAGATCTTTATTTTCAGTCAAATTATTTAAATTATTAATTATTTGAAATACACACTTTTTCTAAAGAATTTATATAAGATCTTTATATTTCAGTCAAATTATTTAAATTAATGTTCTTTTTTTGAGTAAAATGAAAAAGAAATTATATCTTTTAAAGCATGATAAGTTAAAAATTAGATTTATATTTTTAACTTTTTTTAATGTAATTTGAAATTATTAAATTGATTTGTTAAAAGAATTATTAGTTATTTTGCTTCTAAGATTTTGATGGAGTTATTTTAAAATTATGTATATCATTTCTCCATTTGAAAAATATACTACTTTTTTTTTAAAATAAACTTTTATTTTATAATAAAATTAATATTATGTTGATATTTTTAAGCCTCTGTATTAAAATCATTTACTTAAAAATGATTTGTCGAAAGTGTAAAATTAAAATTTAGCCTTTGATATTCTTTTTTTTTTTTCAAAGATATCACTATTTTATAATCTTACTAATCTAGAATCTTCAAGTGCCAGTTAATGTCAACTTGTAATAAATGTTACTAAAATTATTGAAAACATTGTCTGAAACTTTATTGATAGATATCACTCTCATTTTAGCATTGAATGAGGATTTGGTAAAACTTTTGTTAGAACGAGATGATCTGCATATGGAGCAGGACTCCAAATTAGTGGATATTGAAGACTTGACTCGCTACTTGTAAGTATTCTTGAGAATTATTTAAGTACAACTCCAAACTGATGTTTTTGTAATATATAGCATTAACTATACTTTAGCATTCTATTTAGCTCTACATCAGAAAGAAAAAAAAATTAATGTATAAAAATATTGTTAAACATGTGAAATAGAATGCAATTTGCACTTTTATAAAATAATTCAATGTATAATTTTTTAATATAGATTTGTGGCAGAAAATATTTGAGATTTTTTAAATCAATAAAAAAGATTAAATCACCAGTATAAATTGCTATTTCTATTATTTCTTTCAACAATTTTCTGAGATTAAATAGGTTTTATTAAGAGTTAAAACTTTTAAATTGATTAATTATTCATTTTTATCATTATTATTATTTGCATATTGACATTACAAATTCATTCATTATTCATATTAACATTCAAATACATCAGTATTATTATTTGCATTATTATTGCATATTAACATTACAAAATAGTAATGTTAATTTAAGTAGTAATGTTGTTGATGCAAATAAATTTTTTTATATTGCATTAACAAAGTTGTGGATTTATATATTACTTGTGATAGTTTTTAACACTTAAATTAAAAATTGTTAACCACGTTTTATTTTGTAAATACAAACTTCACATCTTTAAATTAAATGCCAAGAACCCATGACATCAAATTTGAAAACATAACTCTATATTACAGTTTTATTTTGGTACATGTTTACAGGAACACAGCAAGATTTTTTTTAATGCTCTCTCTAAAACATTTAATATGTTATTCTACATATCTAGTATATTAAATAATTATATTGGCTATTCTTTAATCAGAGCATTTCAATCTAGCTCATATAATTTATGCAAAATATTGCATGTCATTTTAATGTTGAATCATTTCCATGAGGAATAGGAATGTTACAATGTCATGACAAATGTTACAACACAAAAAAAAGCATTAGATTTGTAAACCTAATTGTCTGTGTTGTATCATTAATCATATCTTGGCTTATTCACTTGCACAATAAACAGGCGTAAGGTTATTAAAATTATAAGACCAAATATCTGTTACAGTTTTAAATTTAAAAATTATTAAAAGAACTATGAATATAAATTATGCAAGAGATTTAATTAAAATATTTTTTTTTAAAAATCATTTTTTCTCGCAGATTGATTGCCAAAGTCAATTAGCAGATTAAATATCTAGTCTTAGAATGTTTGAAGTTACTTGCTTTTATTATTTTTACCATCTGTTTTTTTTAAATTAGCTAATTTTAAGTTGTGATTTTAAAATAATGATTGTTTTTAATAAATATGAAAAAGTTCTACAAAAAATTTGAAAACTATTCATATAAGAAATTTTTGTTTATACGTTCTTAAATTTAATTTTTTTGCTATGCAACTTTCTTTTCAGAGGCTTGAAAGGAAGTGGTAGTGTTAGTTCCTCGAGTTCTCAAGTTTCTGTCAACAGTACCTCCGACAGCAAGAAGTAAATAGCTTAATTGAATTTTTGTATTTATCTACTTATATTTATATTGTAACTGATTACTCAGTAATCCATCAGACTATTAGATTATCAAAATACACTGTTAGTAGAAGTTAAAATAATGCATTTCTAAAGTAAAACCTATATTTATTAGATAAAATGTGAAATTATATTTTGTATAACATAATTTAAAATTCTGTTATTGTTTCATTCTAGTCACTAAAATCCATATGCAGTGATTTGTTTTCCTTGCTGTGCTTACTTAATATATTAAAGGTGTTGATTGATGCAGTGCTAGATTATTGAGAATGTACTGCACTTATATTCCATATATATGTAATAATGTGTTAACATTAGTAAAAGAAATATTGCTTAAACACTGGAACTTTTCTGTTTCTTTTTTTTGCACATTTATTTCAATAAATTTTATTTAATTTCGATTATTTATAAAAATTCATGATTTTAATTTGAATATTAAAAGTACAAGAATCAAAAGAATAATGATTAATATTTATCATTCTATATACGCAGTTGTCTTTCTCATCTTGTTTCTATTTAAGAAACTGAAAATGTTGAATATATAACATAAAATACACCTCATTGAATAAAAAAAACTGCTTTAATTGCTTTTTTTTATATATTTAAAATCTTAAACCAAGGTTTATTAGAATAATTGCAAAGTATTTTCAAAAAGCTAATGTATAAAATCATTATATTGCATCTGTTATTGGACTGTCATTTAATATTTGAGAAACTGATACATTGCATTCTTTTGCCCTTTCACTTAACATTAAATGAATATAATCAGTTGAATATCCCTTTTTTTTTTCATGAAGTAATAAATAATCAATATCATTTAAAGGACTGAAAAACATATACCTAGAACAATTTTGGTTTACAAGCTATTTTTAATATTAAAAATCTGATGTGTTTATCAACTTCAGTCATGGAGTGTTTCTGCATTGTTTTAATTAGAAAAATAACTAGTTTTATACTAAATAAATTAATGATATTCTCAAAATTCTGTAGGATTTGATATGATTTATCATTAATTAACCTTTAATTTTCAGACAGGCAGAGTCTGTAAGGAGGTCACAGAGCGTTCATTTAAAATCCAAGAACCTCATGTAGCCTCTTCATCAGCTCACTTTTTTCAAAGATGGTGGCAATCGTAGATGAAGAGAAGTGCACAAACGATTCTGGATGTTCAAATTTGATTTCCCCCCCCCCCCTCAGATTTGTATTCAGATATTCACCTGTGCACTTGCATCATGTCATACTCTGCAAGCTTGCAAGAAGTGATTCTGTCACCAATACATTCCAACTGAGTTTGAAATATGTGAGCTTTTTCTATGCACCTATTCATAGTGTTTTATTTTGTGCCATTCCTTTTTTATTTTCCCTCCCTTGACAATTAACCTACAAAATTTTCATATGCAGTAGTTCCAGTAACAAGATAGTTTTTCATTTATTTAACATTGATCAGTATATAAGTTATCACAATAATTTGTATCCAAAATAATCTGCAAATTATAAAGAATTACTAAATGTCTAAGAATTGAAAAGCTTTTGTTGTAAGTCAAAGCTGCTGCAGTTGCATGCATGTATATATGTATTGTCTTTTTAATGTTTCCATGTTATTATTTAAGAACATATATGTACATATAAAAAATCTATGAAATTATTGCGATTACTTTTTTTTTTTAGTTTTCTTCCTAAAACTTTTATGTTCTAGGAATACTGAGAATTGTCAATTTTCATAGAAACTTAATCCATTGTTAGCACAAATTGTAATGAAATTCATAGAATGTATCTTATTTAATGCTTCTTGTTGAATAAAGTGAAGTACTTAAATTGTTATTTTCTTTTTCAAAGTAAACACAGTTTTAAAAGAAATTTTTATTTCCAATTTAAAACATGTTAACTACTTGACACACAAAGCAGTTTATACAGCAATGTGTACATTTAATGGCTTTACATGTAAAATACATATAACAATAAATCTTTGAGTCTGAAAATTAAAACTTTCAACTTTTATTGCTGGAATGGGAGGATAACTTCAGTTAAAATTTTAATTACACTTCTTAAGAAATCAAGCTAAATATAAAAAGTATAATACTGAATCTTAGTTCAAATTAATGTAAATAAAATAAATAGCAATGATGGGTAAATAATTTATAAAACTCATTCATTCAGCCACTCATCCAAGTTTCTTTCCAATGCCACTATGACAACCTATGCAGGTAAAATTTTTATATAATGTATAACAAATCATTCAACCATAGAGTATGAAATCTGTTAAAACCAATATGTTCTATGTCTAAAATTTCATAAAGATATAAAAACAAATATACATTTTCAAAGCTTTCATAATTAAAACAGCTCCACAAAGTTGAAAAACTTAACATCAGCAACTCATAATAAACTGGAAAATAACAAATTTACAGTATTACAAGATGCAATTATTATAGAGCATAATTTTTTTCTTGCAGGTTTAAACAAAATTTGTCTTACTTGTAATCAGACTAGATGATTTTACAATTTATTGTATCTAAAACCAGTTTATAAAATCCATTTCCATTAATTAGAAATCATAAAAGAGAAACTGGCCCTGATAAAATGAAGTACTTGAAATGTATATTAATAAGAACACAAAACGAAAGCAACAAACAATATCGAGCTATAATTACTGTTAACTATACAGAAAATAACAGTGCAATGAGACTACACAGTAAATTATACTTTTAATAACCCGTACAAAATGAAATGATGTTTTAAATCGACTAGTATTTTAAGTTGTCAAACTTGAAGTTGCATTATACTTTTCTCAATTTAAAATTGCATTTCCTATGATTAGTCCCAAACTTAAAACTCCATTAATCATAAAAAGGCTTGCAAAAACTTTTGAATGTGTACATAATTGTCCTTCATATGTACAGAATATTATTCCAGAATTAGCTGTTATTTGGCACTGTGGTTTGAAGCAAATATCCAATTTTAACTTTAATCTTCTCATAACCCCTTCAAAAATTGCTATCATTTAACACACAAAAATAAAAAAATTTAGGGAGAAATATTTTAAGGAAAAGAATTTACAATGTTAAAAATGGGAGATTTTACAAAAAGCACAATGAAAACTAATTTTGCTTTACAAACTGTGATATTTTTAAGCTCTACTTAAAAGTCATTCCTTTATGGCTGCGATTGATATTCTACTTCGTTGACAGAAATCGAAAACACATTAATATGCAGATGGAAAATTTATCCTTGTCAAAATGTGAGATCAGAGCTACCAACTAAAGTTTCACACACTTGGGCATGTTGCTACTATTGAAATATCAGTTGAACTGTATCACAGTGCATAAAATAGTCAAACTAACTGCTGCTGTAAGTCGAGGTTTCATTTATCACATACATTAAAAAACAACATGCCTTTTAATTTGCCTGAGCTACAGAAAATTTATCCTTAAGATAAGCTAGTGCAAAAATTATATTTCCTAAAAATACCAGCATAAACTTTTATGCCTTTCTGGCAGATTAACTCGGCTAAGATCATTGGTAGCTGTGATTTCACTCAATAACAGACTATGACAGGGGGGGGGGGGGGGGAATGTGATAAATTAAAAATATGAATAAAATAAAAGAGATGGAAAGATACACATTATGCTAGAATTTCTGGGAATACCACAAAATATTCTGCCATTTTGTTTTCCTTGAGCTAAAAAAAGAAAGAAAAAAAATTGACTATGTGGTGTATGAAAGAAAAAAAATCAGAGGAAATGAAAAATATTTGGGCATAGTTCATCTTGTTACACAAGACTTGTGCGTGTACATTTGGTAATAATGGCATTGTTCTAATATTTTTCAGAAATGTTTTAGCACAAATATATCTCATCTGCACACTTGGGAGAGAAAAAAAAATGTCACACAAATTGGTGACCTGTACATAAGTTCTATCGTGAAGATTTCTTTGTTTTTAAAAAATAAAGAGAAAGAATCGACTTCATCCACTGGCTATCAACCCAGGAGATGCAAGACAATACAAAACATGAATGGAATTCCAGCATCCACTATACAGTTCATACAATGCACACTCTGTTTTGCATACAAAGAGAAAAGAACAGTACTGGATGGAAGGAGGCTTGATCACAAAGGCAAGTCGGATTCTTGCCTAGATAGTCAGAGAAAGGCATAAGTCTTAGTAGAGTATTCAGTGCACTTCAGGTACATGGTATTCTGTCAGTCAGAGAATCGCAAAAATGGCATGCTAGTTCTCGCATGTTTGCGAGCATTTTATTTTTGAATCAAACTGTGATATGACAAAATGTTAAATAATGCCTAAAATTTAAAAAAAAGAAATAATTGTTTTTATTTTCTTGCATTGTGGACCTTTTAATTTGATTCTTCTCCATCAAGCGACTCAGATTCGCAATCAGAGAAATCTTCAGAGGGTGTGCTAGTCCCAGGACGAGATGGCAGATCTGAGAGAGAACCAACACTTGACTGACGAGATAACACAGATTTGGTACTACTCAGAGTGTTCTCTATGTCCACATACTCTGACCCAGGACCAGAAGATGAAGATGAAGCTTCTTGTAGTTCACTATAAAAACGAAAAAATATTTTAAAAATTTATCATTGTGTAAATAAAATTAAGGCATTGTTATAAACTAAATTGATTTGAAATAAAAATGTTAATAAATCACAAATTTTTTTTATGATTTCAGATAGTCATCTAAGCATAATTTAATTTTCGTCCAAAGTATAAGAAAAATATTTTATTCCTGAATTTCTGCAAAAATAGTACATAAATAGAAAACAACCCTCGTTAAGATTAATAATCTTTGAATGGGTTGTTGACAAAAGAACAAACTAAGTATTTGGCTCGTTGCTAGTCTCATATTCAAACATTTATGGCATCAATTAGCTCTAAAGCCTGGAAAGTTCAAAGCATCACAATAGTGAATATTAATAATATGAACTATTTCCAGGAATATCCATAACTATGCTTATGTTGGAAGACACTTAAGTGATTAAATATGGAGATAATGTGGGGACTTTGTGAAAGTAAACTTTCAAGTGGTTGTAATTGAGATGATAAATAACAGATAGCTAATGCACTATGAGCAGGCTTGAAAGAAAAATGCTCATTACATAAACCTTTACAGCAAAATATAAAGATTAGGATCTATCTAGCAAGAAATTCAGTGTTGGAACTTTATGATAATGTTCCAGAAGAATATAAATAAAAGTAAGCTGTGCAAGGAATAAAACATCTTAATATTAAGCCCTAATCTGCATTTTAGATCAAAATTTATCAGATTAAGTCTTATTTTGGAGAATTAGTAGCTATCCAACAAAATCATATTTAGGAAATTCAACACCAATATTAACATTTAATTTAGCATTTTCAATTAAGTATTCATCAGGAAATTGAAGACAGAATTCTACCAAAATTTAGACTGAAAGAAATACCAATTAATATTATTTTTTCCCCCTTAATCCTTTGACTACAATAGAGAGACCTATTACAGAATGCAGAACGAGAAAGTGAAATAAGTAATCTGAAAAATTTCTACAGATTTACAAGCAGCTTCCACAATTCTGGAGAATATTTTAGAAGAGAAAAGTTAATAAATAAATTGGACGCTTTAAAAATTTCTTTTTAAACAAACCAAAAAAAAAAATCATAAAGTTTCCAATATTACAATTGTTTTCATTATATAAGAATTTTTAAAAGATATCTGCAGATAAATTCCATTATACAGAAACTTAGAATCATTAAGAAAGAAAAATGCTCAATTAAGATGCCACAGTATTTTTTTACATACATCAGATTAATTTCTCTGAACAATAAGGAGTAAGTAGCACATGCAAGCCTTTTATAAGCTATTTCATTGCATGTGAACATTTTAAAATTATTTGAAAATATCTGTTGGTTAATTCAACCTCTTAGATTAACCTCTTAGTTAACTCAAACAATTTATTAAACATTTGTAATTCAGATATTCTATACAGATTCTAGGTATTGGAATATTAAGAAAATTAAATTAAGGAATTTTTATTATTATTGTAAATAAAATTTACAACAGTGAATGCAAATTAATGCAACATGATGTTTATCTTTATATATAACAGATGTGTTAACAACACCAATTGCACTTTATCTAGCATAGGCTTCCTTACAAGGCATTCTTATTCCTCAAGCATTTGATTCATGCAAAATAGCACTTTCCAATTTCAAGAATTACTTGTGCATGTTCATCAATACATTAGCAAAATTGAAACATACTGATAAGAAAAAATTAACGAATAGCCAGTATAATCATTCATTATATTAGATATGTAATATATTATCAGTAAAATTTATTGTGAATAACATTCACTAATTATGAATAATATAAGATGCCTTTTTTGATATTTTGCCTCCAATAGCAAGGACTGGCATGCACGCAGAAAAAGTAAAAAAAAATAACCATTACTTCATGTCAACCAGAGTTGGGGTTTCATTTTTGATATTTTGCCTCCAAAAGCAAATACTAATATACAAGCAGAGAGAGGAAAACACAAAATTTTTATACACATTTTTAAAAAATGAGCAACAAAGAAGTTGGAAAAATAATCATTACTTAGAAAGTTTATAATGCTAATATGAGCACCCAATAACAAAGTAATCAGACTTTTAAAAACTAAAAATAATTTAATTAAATAATATAATTATTTATATAAAGCTTACCAGAAAACATATCTGGATGGTTCATTCAAATATTCACTTTCAATTTTCACCCCATTTCCTTCAGAAATCATTCCAGGTGGCAAATCAGTTTTTCCCTGAGACATTACTGAAACAGAAATTCATTTTTATATATAATTATTTATTTTAAAACGGGAAAAGAAATGAAATAAAAAAACCTTACTGTAATCAATTTGGTGTAACACAAACTCTTATTAATGTTGCACATATTTAGCATTCCACTTTCAACTGCCATATGAATGCTATTTAGTAGGCAAAATGTGAATAGTAAAAAATGTGCTTAAAAACTGTTTCAATTAGATTTTTTCCCCTCTTTTCTCTTCTAGTTTGTATTATATTTTTGCAGATAAATTTGTTTTCAATGATATCCCATATATATTATATATATATATATATATATATATATATAAAATGTAAAACTGTCAGAATTAACTTAATATTCCCCAGGAATTTATTATTCCACCTGCATGATTTTATAGCTTCAATGCATGTTACATGTAAAGAAATTATGTTAATTTTACTAAATGCTCACTAAGTACTGTTTTTTTTAAATAATTTTTCTTAAAATATCAACAGCAATTAAGCTAATAGGACTTTCTTCTTTCTTTCTCCTTTAAGCCACAATCATAAAATTTTATGAATTTTTCATAGTCAAATTATTTTTGGCAAACATTTCCAAGCAACTTGTCATCCTAGAAAATTAAAGTTAAGAGTACCAATATGAATGAAAAAGTCTTAATACTTTAAAAAATAAAATATGAAAATAATTTATATTTAAAAAGAAACTACATATTTTTTAACAGTTTGAATGCAGTAGACACTGATTACAATACACTCTGAGTGTGTAACTTTTGAAGATATTTATTATATTGAACACTATCTTAGAACTAAAGCTTGGATTTTACTTCTCGAAGAATGTGTAACAATTCCAAAATATTCATTCAGATCAAAATGCCAAACAGATGCAGATAATAGCTTATTCAATATTAAATCAAGGAAACAACTAAGAAATAGAATTCCATTGACAATTTAACACACAAAAGAAAAAAAAATGTTAACCAAAAATAAAATATTACATATCTAACAATGTTTAAATATAATTACTAATACCACAGACATTCATCACATATGTTTCACTAAATTATCAACTTACATGTGATATAAGGTTGTAAAGCTTTAGGAACCAAACTTTTTGCTTTATTCACTTCTTCAAGACTACTCGTGCCTTTGTCTAAACCACAGTCCAAACCCATTCTCTTCAGAACATCAGTGTCATCACTGATTTGAAATACATCATTAAAGCAGAATTTATATTCTTTCCTACAGAGAAATATTTTCAAAAATATATTATACTTATTCCCATTACGATATTTAAAATAAATATAAATTTATCTTTATCATTTTATAAATGTAATAATTTGTAATAGTAAATAATAAGAGGAAAATAAATTGAATTAAATTAATTTTAAACATTAATGGCTTGTTGCTTTTTTTTTTATTTGTTATCTAAAAAAAAATTTGCACACTGATATAAATTTTTATTGAAACATCTGTTTCCACTCAATACATTCATAATTAGAATAAATAGCAATTTTAAAAAGTACCAAGCAATCAACTATCATCAAAAACAAATTCTCCCCAGATACATTATCTGCACATGCATAAAGCTCAAATATTACAGTTAAATTGCAAATAAAATTGTAGAATTTGAGATAAAAGGTCAAAGTTAAAGACTAAATAAATATTTTACCAGAAACATTCGTTTCATTCCTAATCAAGAAAGGGAAAATAAATGAAATCTTAATTTTGGTATATTTTTAACACTAAATTATTGAAATATCATATTTTTCAAAACCTAAAATGGCCCTCCATTTAAAAAAATTTATAGATAGAATTTAAAAAGAATTTTATGCAATGAATTAAAAATTAAAAAGAAGTTTGTTCTATGTAAATTTTTTTAACTACAAAAATATATACCAATTTCAACACAAATAAGAGTTGTACACTAAAATGACTTATTATAACAGCAATAAAAATTTTGAGTTCAAAACTCATTTTATCAATTTTGTATAAAATAGTTAACATTTTTTGATTGATGCAATCAAAATCTAATTTTCTACATTTCTAATCTTTCCTATATTTAGTGGATAATGTTCCTCTCGCTAATCTGCAAAGTCATACCAACTTAACATCAATAAATAAATAACAGACAAATATGCAAAGCAATACATACTTATCACCAGAAATGTTGCAATCAATAACAGTGTCCTTATGAGTATTTAATAAAATAAATGGCAGACGAATTTTGTTAGTTGGAGGTGGCCCTTTCCTTTGACGTTCCACTTCCCTATTTCTTGCAACTAAATTTTTTATGGCTATTTGCTGAAAGAGGTTATTAAATAATTGAAACACAATAACAAAATGTAAATCACTTTTGTTACAATATTTAAAAGGAATATTCAAAATTGTAAGTGAAGTCAATTCCCATTAGATTTCAAAATTCAATGATATTTGTATGAGACTACACACTTTGCTTTTCTTTAGTTAGTGGATAATTTTCCTCTCATTAATCTGCAAAAAGTTAAATTTATGCAAAAAGATTGCCCCAATGGAATTTCAAAAGTAAATTTAATTTTATTTATCTTCCAAGAATTGCTTTCAGAATAAAAACATAAATCTCAAAGATAAGAGATCATTTTTCCACCTTAAAAAACAGGTTTCAAAATTTATGAAATTTTCAGGACAAGGAGAAAAATATACATAATTCACATTTCTCCAAAAAATTTTATTTTAAAGAACATAAATATTTCAAATTGCAGAAAACTTATCTGCCAGGCTATATGTTTCCAAATTTATCTCATTCAACAAAGAAGCCAAACAATTATACCATTTTCTGTCTCGGACGAAGAAATTTAAGAAAATGGAATAATCAATATTTTACAGTTTATAATTTCAAATAAATAAGTTAATGTATCTTTATTAAAAGAATATTAAATTTTATAAAATAAACTATTAATATCGACAGCAGTATTATTTAACTGCTTTTAGATGACTAAGCAATAATATTTTTTTATTATTATAATGAAAATATTTGCTCAATTAGGCATAATGTAAAAACAAAGCTTATGAAACATTTTCAATAAAAACTGAAAAATATCCCCTTAAAAAGAATCTAAGTTATAAATAGTTTATCTGCTCAATATAAAAGTGAAATGTAACTGTTGTGAAATTCAGTATTTAAAAATGGCACAAAGTATTACTTAAAGTATAGCATTTTTCTAAAACAGATTCCCCAAATAAACCTAAAATTAAACACCTCGGTTGGATAAAATTATAGATATAATGTGCAGATGAAAAATAACTTTTATAAGAAATGCTAACTGACTAAATTATATAACTCTGAAAAAAAATAAAAAAATAAACATTAATTTATTATATAAAACATATAAATTAAGAAAAGACTAAAAATTGTAATTAAATCTATTTTTAATGACACTTACTTGAAGTATTAATTCTTGTAAATGTTGCGTCTTCAGTCTAATTTTTTCTATTCTTTTCAATTTTTCTTTCTGCAAAATGAAATAAGTCTATGTTACAAAATAATAAATTCACTAATTAAAGTTTAACAACATATTTCTTATAATAAAATAATACTTATATCATTTCATTAAAAAAAATTAAGAGACTCACTTCTAAATTATGATACTCCTGAGCAGAATTAGTTGGCAACCCAAGCCATTTAATTTCTTTCTTTTCTTTTGAAATAATATTCATGGCCATTAAAACATTTAAAGCATCATACACCCTTCTTCGTATGTTTTTCTGATCATAAGCCTAAATGAAATAAAAAGTCAATAATAATATAACAAAAACTAAAGCAGTGCAATATATATCATATTTATTCTAAATATATAGTACACCATTCACTACTGAAAAAAATGTAGATAAAAAAACACATTTTGCTTTAAAGTAATTGATAGAATATTGACCTTAATTTAATTTTAGAGCAGTATTAAATCTCTTTTCAGAATATTAAAATAAAAATAAAATTTCTATTGCAATATTTATGAATATATATTGAGATGATTTAATAAAATGAAGAGTCAAGAATCCTTAGCAATTGTTCTGGAGTTTAAAATGCACAAATTTTTAGAAAACGATGTATAACTTTTAATTCTATAATGAAAGTGTCCAGATACTTATCCAATGAAACTACATTGGTAGTGCGAGAACAATAGGATATCACAAAAGAAATTTCTTCAGTTAGTATGACTGATAGAATACCGAAAAGGTGGACTTCGTAAGCTAGAAATACTCACTTTAAGGTTGGAAATATTTTTTTAGAACCACCCTTAAAGGATGTCGGAGGGTACAATTGCTTAATAGCCATCAGCCAAGCAAAGTATTCTTTTGAATATGAGCCCCTTTTTTAGCCTGTGATCTTTAAGAGCTCATATTCAAAAGAATACTTTTTGCTTGACTGATGGCTATTAAGCAAATGTACCCTCCGACATCCTTTAAGGAATGGTTCTCAAAAAATATTTCCAACCCTAAAACCATCAGTGAGTATTTCTAACTTACGAAGTCCACCTTTGGCTATTGAAGTTTTATTTTTTTTTTAATTGTTGCTGTAAAAACTCGAGTGTTTCAGTATTCTAAGATATTAGAACAATAATAATCTTCAGAGTAAGAGGATGAACTTTCAAGTAAATTTCATATTTCTAACAAATCCCCCCCCCCACAAACAAGATAGCAATTTCTGTAAAATTTTAAGACTCCAGCTGCTTATATTTTCTATTTTAAAATGTTCCTTTTCTTTATATAACAGGTTACAGTTTTCTATTCTATAGACTAAAAGCATAATCAATAATAATATAAAAAAAGCATTTCTGACTATATTGATAATGCTTTAAATGCATGCTGAAAATTTAATTTATTCACCGAGAATTTCAATTACTCATTACATGCGTCATATTTTTGAAAAATGTATTTAAGAGTTTTGTATATAATCAATAACTGGATTATTATAAAAAATATATTTTTCTATCCAAAAATTTCCTGAAAACAATTATCAGATTAAAAATATAACTCAACAAAGTAAAATTGAATTTGTTTTATTTAAAATTAAATATACTGATGTTAATTATTGCATAAATCCTAATTCATGTTTATAAGTCATTATAACCAGTAATTTGATCATAAACTACTACTTTTCAGCATAATATTAAAGTTGCATCAATATTATCTTGAAAAGTAATTTCCTTTATTTTTTAAAGGCCTTTAGCTTCCCCCCCCCTGAAAATATCATCATAAAACTTCTTTCTATATAAAATTCTCAATATAGATCAGCAATTACTATTAATGATTAGAATTATCGATACCAGAAAATTAAAAATATAAAATTATGGAATGTGTTTTAAAAAAAGCAATTTGATTCAGTTAATGAAATTAAGCTTTCTCCTTCCATATATCCTAAAACTGTAACTTTTGAAAGAATTACTAGACATGCGTCACAAAACTCATCAGATTCGATATTAATTTTTAACGTCTGCTAACCAAAATCGCCTGTACCTATATGAAAATTTCTTGACATAGAAATATTTCTTAAGTTAATAGCCATATCAAAATTTCAATGCCTTCATTTACATAATGTATAAAAAAAGGATAATTAACTGTGTGCAATTTTTTTACTTGTAAGAGTTAACTTATTGCTCTAAATAAATGCAACAAATAAATAATTTTTAATAAAAATAATTCTAATATAAAAATTTTTTTTAAATCTATAAAACTGAAATTTAGACATTGTGAAATAGTAACTAATTTTAGTATGTTAATTAAATTATTGCTAGATTATTAATTAAATTATTACCAAATGAGAGCATTTGCTCATTAATGCCATAAAATTTTGGGTTGAATTACATTTTAAACCATTCCCAAACATAATTTTCTCAAATTATATAGGCAAACAATCTATTAAATATTACTAAAAAACAGTTATGACTTAATATAAAATTGTATATTATATAACATTTAAGAAGTTGCATTAAAGAAAACATTTTAAAACTACAAATTATAGATACCCAACATAAAGTCCAAACTGCAATTCAAAGTGAAAACAAATGAAAAGATAAAATAAAAACAAATAAGATACAGTCAAAAAAAATTTTAATCTTACTAACTATACATTAAGAAAAAATATTTAAGATGCCATTTTCAGTTCTTACAAAGTTATTCTCTGGTAGCTTCAAAAGCAGAAAATTTCACAAATTACCTTTTATATTTTATAAAAACTATTTACAAACTTGTTCTTGGTATAATAGGCTTCTTACAGAATTTATCAATTACAAATGACAAAATAACTGAGATTCAAGTTATTGAACAAGATTATGATCATTCACATCCATATTGTTAAAATAGCAATTCAGCATTAAAACGCAGCAAAAGTCACCATTTAGTGTAATCAATTATTATAATATGTCCATCTATTGCTATTAAATTCAGTTATTTATTATATTTAAAACTAAAATTCAACACATTGTTTAAATAAATAACTACTTGCTTTAAATTAAATTATGATGTATAAAAAACAGAAAAATACCAATATTTTATATTTGTAAATATTAGCTATAAGAAGCTAAGAAGCAAGTATTGTGCCTTTATAATTTATTTAATTCTTTTCTAAAAACTAATTTAACAACATTCAATATTAATTAGGGTATGTATCATATAGAAAAATAATGAACTGAAAAACAAACCAATCAAACTGCTCCTTTAATAGACAATAACTTACCATACACTGATAAAAAAAATTAAATTAGTATTTTTTTTTTAGGTAATGGAACACTTTCTTCAAAGTTTTCAAGATAGTAAAATTGTTTATATTAAGAGTTTTCCATAAAAAGAACTGAAAATCCTCCAAGTATGAAAAAATGAAAATGATAATAGCCTGAATTAACTTCCCCTCTCCTCCCCTCCCAATTTAACAAAACTCTTATATAAAAGTAAGGGAAAAGAAATGCAAAGTATTTGATTCATTTGACGCTGAAAAGCTAAAGAAATATATCAGAAATTTACAATAAAATCATGCAAAAACTAGGATATTTACAAAAAATTATAAAACACCTTTTGATCTAATATGATTGTAAGAATTCTATAATATTTCTTCTTAAATCAGTTACATTAAAGCTAAACTAATAAGCCTTAAACAACATATTTCATTACCAATTTTTCATTAGTATTTATTAAACCAGTCATGCAATGAAATAACTTATGCATAAAATTTATAAACGCCCATTACATTCGTGCCATACAATTTAATGATTCACTTAAACACTTTTTAAAAAATAGGGAAGTCCAAATCAATCTTGGGATAGTTAACATTTAAAAAAGTAAAAATTTCATTTAAAAAATCATGTTTTGTAACTACTAGTTGAGAAACTATTTGATTTATTTTGCACTCAATTAAGAAAAAAGGTGGATAGCTTCTTTAAAGAATTCATTTTTATTAAGAAAAGAACTTTTTTATATTAAAAACAGAAACTCTCCATATCAATGGGTTACAAAAAAAAAAAGTTGGGAATAAATTTAAAATTCAAGGACAAACCACTTTCAGTGACCAGTTGTTCACCCATCATATTAAAGACATTAAATTAGTCATGTTGCTTAAAATTTATATGATTAGGGGGGGGGGGGGGCTCTGCGATTATTTTTTATTTATCTTGAAAATAAAAGTAGTGGCAATCACTGATAACATATCTAAAAGCCATGTAAGGACATAATCAGTACTGTGGTTCAAAGTGGGAAAACAATGCTTAGAATCTCCCTTTCCATAAAGTATATGAAATAGCATAGATTGTACATAGATATGAATAGTATAGATTGTATAATGAAACAGCATTTTTAAGATTTTTCTTGAAAATAAAGGAGAGTGGTAGGAGACATGCAATCACTGATGGAATATGCATCATGGGCTTTCATATGAAATAAAAATTGGTGAAATCGATAAAATGGTTGGGGCTGATTTTTGGGTTTCACCAATTATTTTAAAAATTTAGATCATTCTAAAAGTTATGAATTATTTCTCATCAAAAAATTAAAGTCTTCTCTCAGACTTAACTAAATATTATAAACAACCATTCACCACACCATCAGAAGGTTAAAAAAACATTTAACAGTTTTTTGAAAATAAAAATTCTATACAAAAACATCAAATAATTAGGATTTATTTTCTTTGAATACTCTTCAAGTAAAGTTTGTGTTTCTAAAGAAGCATATAACTACTCCCCTTTGCTTATTTATGCATTGATAAAGAATACAGAAAGATTCCTATTCAGCCAGTCATTGTCTAGTGTCCTATTTATAGAATAGTTACCTTTCACCTACATGCCTAAATTAAACACATTTCTTTGACCTTTTGCTTTTTCTAAAAGGTCTATATATATATTTCCAGGGTAATAAATATTTTTCAACTAGCACATGCCATCTATTATTCAAATTTTAAAGTCTAAATATTATTGTTTTATGACTGTTACTTTTCTTTGATTTATTTTTTAGGCAATGCAAGGAATTTGAAAGTAATCATTATTTTCTGACATATTTTAAAAGCTTTTTATATATTCAACTTTTAATGAATTTTTAAAAGAATTTTAAAATTATTTAATTTTCTTTTTCACGATTTTTATAATTTTTGTGCTACAAAAAATTTTTTTTAAAAAATTTAAGGAATACGCTCTAAATTAAATTTGACTTCAATTAAAATAAATACTAGAAGGAAAAAGCAGAAAGATTACACAAAAACGAACAGAAAAAATTAGTTCATCATACACTTTAAAATAATTAACATTTAAGAGGAGAAAATAACCTGGTCTGTTGGACACATATGCCGATGAGGATCAGAAAACTCTGCGACCAGCTCATCGGCCACTTCATTATAGGAGGTGGTTCCTTTTTTTCGCACTTTTTCACATACTTTCATAGAAAAGTGACGAAGGCCTTTACCCCCTTTTTCTCCCTTCTTGCACCGCTTGCTAAATAAAAAAGAAAGAAATATTTATAATTGAAATTGTAATATATAGTAAAAATCAAATGACTTAAATGTATGCCTTTGTAATTCTCTTAATAAGAGGAATTATTAAGAATATCAGTTGTTTATAATTGAACTGATTTTAAATTGCATATAAAGGATAAAAACAAAATTTTGATTATTTCAAACCCATGAATAATATAAAAAAGGAATATGATTTACAAATAAAATTCCTTGTTTCTCTATTTAAAACCTCCAAGAAATATACGTATGAAATGTTAGTCTCAAAATTTGAAGTTTAATGGAGAAAGAGGGGATCTTTAACTCGTAGAAATTTAGTATAAATTCATAGCAAATTTTTCATTAAAAAAGATAGAAATTGACATATAATATTTCAAATTGATTTTAAATTATAAATAGCCTCTTAATCCTTTTAATTCCCTCTTCTCCGAAGTTTTTATAACAAATTTTTAATACTTAAAATTTAATATTAAGTATATTTATATATCACAAAATAAAACTATGAAAATATACTTAGATTTTAATTCAAAGTTAATAATATATTACTTAAATTCAGTTAATATGAAATAATACCAACTATATACACTATAAATTTAAATAACATAAAATCTCTTAAAAATGCTCTAAATAGTATGACTCTAATAAATACCTTTCTTCTGTTTAATGAGTTATTTTCTAGCATGCTTACACAAATCAACCTCTTTTACCTTTCTGGATACTCTTCAGTACAGTCATAGGGACGCTTTGCTGACCAACCACTAATAGCATGTTCAGGAGCTGGTAGCAAATGTTGTGGAGTCCGTGTATTGTTGATAACATTTGCAACAACTCTTTGTGGAGTGCTGAGAATCTGAAATAAATTTATGCTGCTTATTATTCTTCTATTACTCATAACTAATTTTTTTGCATATGATAAAAGTTAAATTTCATGATACTTTACACACAATAAGATTACACCATAATTAGCATCACAAATTCTTAATAATAACGTCGGACAATAATTAAAGCAATCACTTTCAGAATGTTGCATGGACTAATTAAAAAGTTAAATAAATCTTTGGTCACACACTATCAAACTTAAAGGAACCCAAATTTCAAGCAATATTAAAGTAATAGTTATATTAACAAAACAAAATCCAGACTGAAGTTCATCAATTGTTAAAATTAGAAAATGAAAAGTTATAAAAACATTTTACCTTTTATATTCTATTATAAAATCAAATGAAAATGTTCTTATAACTACCTAAACTTTTTTTTAAATATTTCATACGTGTTTACTTCAATGTAGAAAGACAGTTATACCACAAAAAATAATTAAGAATGGGGGAATATAATTAATGAAACTTTAAAAAATATGAATCAAATCAAATTCTACACTAAATTTTTAAAATAATATACATAAGAGAAATACTATATATGCACAGAAAAATAAAATACTATATACCAAATATTAACTTACCACAGGAGAACTAGGTAAATGAACAGTTTTTGGTAAGATAGCTGGCTCCACCTTAAAAGGTGACATGGCTATTGTTGTAGGTGTACTAACAACAGGTAGAGTAATGATCTGGGCTATTAAAAAAAAAGAAAAAGGAATTTCAAAATGGGCAATTAAATATAATTTTCAAATCTTAAACCAAAATAAAAATAATAATCAGAAGTAACAAGAATCGTCATTCAACTTAATATTGAAAACGTTCTAAACAAAGTTAAATATGCAATTTATAAAAATAAAATATTCAATAAAAAGTAAATCTTACTGAAACAATTTTTTTAAATTTTGAAAATAAAAGTAGCATGCAAATTATATAAAATTAAAAGTTAAAAAGAATAAATTATCGTTCTTTTTGAATAAAAAAATTATAATTTATTAATATCTCTGACATTAATAGTTTAGAATGCAAGTTAAACATTTAAAAGTACAAAAATGTTTTACACAAATTCGGGTTTTTAGTAGATGCCAACATCCGAGTGATACACATTTATACTATGCATCGAAACAATATAGTAAAAATACTTTAGAGCAAAATATTTCAGACCATTGTTTACAACTACTCCTTTCAGAATAATTGTAAAAATAAATTTCAGAAGGAAAATACATCGAAAATTCAGTTTTTTCACTGCGACAAATAGGACACACTAAACCTATTTTAAATGGACAAGTCATTGCGTGTGTTTCGACTACTAACTGAAAAAAAACGGATTCAGATAAGAAAGTTTTACTCATTAGCATGAGTTTCACGAAAATGAAAACAATAAGAAAATCAAGGTGACACTTACACATTCTGGAGAAAAAGTTTCAATAAATTAAATTCCAGGGATCGTACACGGCAATTTTTCTTCAATACTCATTCCCTAGTATGCGAACTTGAAACAAAACAAAAACAGACAAAATCCTGCTTTTAGAAACAGAAACTGCAGGTTCTGTTCTAGGATTTTGTTTATCGTTAAAAAAATTTATTCCATTCTTTCTCCAGCGAGCCCTTGTCACATTCATAAAGAACCTACCAAATTGTATTTTAACAATTTAGTAACGGTTAAGCCTAGTCTGGCCATGCCATAATACCTAGCTGAACATTTAAGCATGGCTATTAATTAGTGTGTTTCGAGGCAAACAAAATACCCAAGAAATGAAACCTCCCATCAAAATTATATGCAAATACCGCGATCACAAAAAAGTACACAAACAGATCGAGTTAAAAAGCAGATATCCACAATCGCCCCTATTTTCACAGCCACATGGGACCGTCCACATTTTCCCTTTTCACGTGGTCACATCCCAGAATGCCTCGATATTCGGCACGCTGTTCGCGCGCTTACGTGAAACTTTTGCGCGCCAAAACGACCATGGGATGGTGCTTTTTTTTTTTTTTTTTTTTTCCCCTAACATCTGCCCCTCACACCAACTATTATTATGTAGCATAGCGTTACGTATTTAGTATGGGTTGAGAGCAGGTTTATTCTTTGCTTCACTGAAGATCTTTGTTGGGGTTTACATTGGGACAGAATAAAATATTTTCGTTTTTAGAGTACAGGAGTTTGATGTCAAGATTTGAAAAAGGCGCCTGTAATAAATGATTCAATTAAATAAATTAAATCGCTAATCATTACGTATAATAAAGTTAACATTTTTATTAAAAAACTTTTACTTGTTAAAAATGCAAAATCATTAAAAACGGTAAATTTCAACGAAAATTAGTGATAAATATTTTTTAGATTCATAATTCTATTAACATTACGAAATAGGCAAGAAATTAAACAGAAAAATTATTAACCAGTGTCTGCACAAAACGAAAAAAAAAAAAAAAAGTACGCTTTTTAAAATTGTAAATGTTTTCGATTGATTCAATTGCAATCATTTGCTCGAAGTGCTAAGCAGGTACTATCCATATTAATATTACAATTTTCTCACTGCTTGATTCGTAAAATAAGTAGCGCTACAATCTGAATTCTACTTCATCTCAAACGTAAAAATCTATTATCTGATTATCCATTTATAATGTTAGTTCCTTGTACCTTGTTTGCATCAAATGTTGTAGAAATGAATAGAACACATTCCTATTCAGAATTTATTAAATAAAATGGTATTCATTATATTTATCTCCTTAACAGTTCCATAACTTCAAAATCATAAGAAATAAATAAAATAATTATTCTTCGACAAAATAGAGAATCGATCTATCAAAATACCTCTTAAACACAATTATCTGTAAATGTTATAATACCCTCATTAAACGCTTGTAAAACTGTCTTCAGCTGTTAAATTTGTTTTCATGAAATATAAGTGATCTTAACAATACTTCTAAAATTCAATAAAACTGATCATACTGGAATTCTGAAACTGCAAAGCCCAACAACTGCTTTAGATTTCCTATAGATCTCATTTTTTAAAACTTAATTTAAAAAGAAAAACATAGTCTTTAAGGTGTAACAAAGTTATGAAGAAAAATGACAGTACTACTAGCCCATAAAACATTTATAACTAACATGTACAAATTTTTATATTTAAAATACGATAATTTGATGAACTTATAAGAGAATTTAATTTACAGGGACTGTGCACTTTATTCTAACAGCAGATTAATTATCGTATGCTAATTTTATTTTGCCTTTAGTTGCAAAAATAACAGATATGTTGCTCTACAATTTAAAAGCTGTGCGATCAGATGATTAAACAGTAATTAAATCGTATCGAAAAATGTTTTTCATTTTTTTTACCTTGTTTCAAATTATTTTTGAATTTTGTTTTTTTCTTTTATGGGCTGAAACCAGTTATCTTGAAAATAATTCAAAATTTAATGTTCCACCATTTCAGTTTGCCAAAATTTAATATTATTTAAAAAATGCCTATAGAGATTAAATAGAGGAAAAAGGAACCAGCAACTTGCCCTAAAAGACTAGAAAGTTTAATCCGAGCCTAATCGTAACCCTCGGGGCCGAAGCTGAGACTATCAATAAACCGTTACAGCCTCTCAATATTCTACAGGTAATCTTATATTCCGAAGATTAATTCATTAAAAACACGAAGCATTAATGTTTTTATAATATAAAAAACTCATTAAAAGGAATTGAAATTTTGAAATTATTGTGATTTTTTTTTGTGGGACCTTTATGGTTTTTTTTTTTGTGTGTGTGTGTGTGTGTGTGTGTGTGTGTGTGTGTGTGTGTGTGTGTGTGTGTGTGTGTGTGTGTGTGTGTCTCTTTCTTTTTCATTCGTCATCTGACCGTGGTTCAAAATTACGAGGTCCGTCCCAAAATAGCCCTAATGTTGCTTCAAAAACGGGACGTTAATATAACCAAACCAAACCTTTCTTTTTCATGTGATAGGCTATTTTTCCCCATTAAACCAGGCAAAAAAAAAAAAAAAAATCAATATACAAATTGTCAACAAATTTAGACAAAAAAGATTTTCAGTAAAAGAATATAAGGTTTCCTAAATCGAAGAACCCATTTCTTTTCATTATTTATATCACTCTGCAGACATAAAAATAAAATAAAGAACCGTAAAGTTTAAAAAAATCTGGCATTTATTTGCGAATCATTATGGTTTTAATGACAAATATTTTTAACTACGTTCTTATTTCTTTCGCATATTCTGATTCTAAGTTTCAGAAAATTCTAAATCGGTAAAGAAAATAATAATAATAATGCGTATTTTCTGGAAAAATTTCCTTGAAAGCATCTTAAAGCAAAAGAATTAAAAAGCGTCTGCGTGTAGCAGAGAAATTTATTCTAAAATTTAACTCGTCATGAAACCTGTATAAAATGAAACGTTGTCTAGACTAAATTATTGTACTTTTTTTCAAATAAATTATTGTACTCATTGTAGAAGACTAATGCTAAAAAATATCGCACTAACAATATGACTAATTTAATTTCAAAACCTTACATATATAAATTCCACCAAGTTCACAGACAGTAATTCCAAACTTCATATTTCCTAGTCTTAAATTTTTTTGAAATCTTCTAACTGTGACTGCTTTGGGAAAAAGGGAATGATGGCCATTGTTGCCTTTTTAGCATGCCCTCATCATTTAAAGTCAAGTATACAGAGTGAAAATTTATAGAAATGCTTCTTAACTCTTTACATACTGACAGTTTTGAAAAGTATTGCTTCAATCAAATATTTATCATTTCATAATATGATATTTTTCTTGATACACAAGCACCTGACGACTATAATTCCAATTAGCAGCTAATAAATGACAGCTGAAAACAGAAATTAATTATTTTAATCATTAATTGGATTAATCGAAAGTATTTTCTTCTTTCTTGCACATATTCTGCACCAAAACTTATTTGATGATGCAAAAACGGAATTAAAAATTTTTTCAATTAATGCGGAATAAAAAAAAAATTTGAGTATTATAAAACATACGTGGTGGAATGTATTAAATTTGGAGAAATCAAAATATCATAATTAAGCTCTTGTTTCAGGTTCTTTTTTGTTAATAAGCAGAAACATTTTGACCATGTGCATAAAAATAAGTTATCCACTTCAGTTCTACCTAATATTATTTTATTTCTACTTAAGATAACATTTAAATTATAGATCATTTTAGGCGATGACGATATTCATGTCATTTATTGAACAAATATTTCAATAATTTGTCCAAAAGCGGCGCTGTAGCTCACAAATAAATGTTCAGCAGACGTGTACACCAAAGCCTGATGCAACAGCACATAAATGCTTACTGCGCTTGCTCAGTGTGCTTCTATCCCCCCTCCTCTATTTTGAAACGTTAAGGTATTCATAAGTACAAAATTATTTTCTTTCTCAGAGCGGATCTAATCAACTCGAATACCCAGAATACGGCGACGAATTCCACCTTTTAGAACTACGAATATTCAGGTGAGAAGTGTTCTTCAATGAAACCTTACAAGCAAAAATCTCATCTCCTTTCTTTCAGCAATAATTGATTATCTAATGCAGTGGTTCCCAGCTTGTGGTCCGCGACATCCTCGGTAGTGGTCACGGGTGGGTCCAGTAACACATAGCAAGTAAATGCACTTTTTAACCATCTTATTTTCTATTATTTTCCAGTGGAGAAATCCGCCAACCCCCTCTTGTTTGGGATATTTCATATTTGCCTCCCAAATCAGGGGTGAGGGATGGTCCATAAACGGTTCAATTACTGGTTTAGTGGTCTGTACACTTTTAAGGATTGGAAGCTACTATTTTAATGTCAATGACAAATATTATACTTTTTCCATTGAAAGAGTAATCTGATTAAGATATGATCGTATATGAAAATGATATCGACATTATTTAAATTATTACAATCTAGGACTACAAAATCTCATAGCAATAAATGTTGTCTTGTAATAGAAGCTATTTGAATACACACTGCAATGACAGCACACTGAGCAAACATATTGAATATTTAATAAAATATGCGCCATTGTTCTATTAACTATAATTTTATAGCACCACATGTCGATAAATGTTTGAACTGAAATCATCAATTTAATAAATGTCAGTATCAATAGTCAAATTTTGTCTAAATCGGAACAAAACGCAAAAAAATACTAACTGAAATTGTTAATTTACTTTTCATTAATTTTAGCACATGTTGCCTTAATATATACACAATTTTATATCATGCTTGGTTAAAATTTGTTTTGGTTTTAAATTTGTGTATTTCTGCGTTGCTGGAAATTTAAGAAGTTTCGTTTCACGCCAAAGAGGCAATCCACAAAAAGAACAATAACGTCCAATGAAAACATTTGTAAGCATACTCCATATTTCTCAATATCTTAGAGCTGTTTTATTTAGGTCCGAATAAGCAAATAGCAAAGTGGGCCCATAATTAGAAGATCCGTAATCTGCAGCTTCCGAGGTTGCGATATTTTTGTGGTTTTGTTTCAGAATTTTCAAATTTTATGTTTTCATTTGATTTATTATAGGTACATACTTGAACATACTTAAAAATCAAAATTATATTTTCTTTAAATTTTAGAAAATTATTCATAGAATTGTTTTTTCAGTTAACTGACTGATTCGCAAGGTAACAGCCCTCGTAAACTTTGCATTTAAATATTTGAAATGTGTGAAGAAATGTGAAATGTGAAAAAAATATATATATTTTCATAATTTTGTTTCAAAAATTTTAAATAAAATTCTTTAAATTTAATTTTTTACGCTGAAATCAAGTCTGGAAGACACCATCAATAAAATTTGTTATTCCAATTTGTCGTAATATTTAAAATATACCTAAATGGAGATTAAACGTAATTTTCGGAGTTGGATGAGAAAAAGGGCTCCCGATTCTTGGCATTGTCTAAGAGCTCCAACAGAATTACGTAAATCCGGTTTTATGAGAGACAATTAAATGTTTTATAACATTAAGTAAAACAATCTATAGTTCATCAAAGATTGAAACAAAAATTGTGAAGTGCAGAATTCGAAAAATCTAAAACCCTCTTTTAATAAAGTTTATTTTTTTATTTATTTATTATTATTTTTTTTCCTTTTTTTTTTTTTTTTTTTTTTTCTTTGAGGAGAGGAAACGGCTTTTGCATGTTGTATCAATTGTTAAATATTTTGGTACCAGCGTCAAAAATAAATTCTAATTCTTCAAAATATTTTTTATTTAATTTTAAAAAATTCAAGGAATTAAAGGATTTGAAATTTACTCTCTAGGTACCAGATTGGCTTTAGCGAGCCTTTCTATAACTACTAGGGAATAGAATCATATATTCTTAAACATGACCATTGTCTTTTTTTTTCAACAAATTTTTCATGTATTCATGAATTATCCAACAATATCCATATGTTTTTACATTATTAATGTTTGATCCACTAAACTTTGCATAAAAAAAATTGTTCCATTTTAACAATCTAAATTTAAACAGTCTTTAATCTAATATTCCTTTCACAGTTTTTATAATAAGGACAATTTATATTCATATAATAAGCGTCAAAAGCACTGAATCAATATTGTTTTCAATACATACGATATTTAGATGACAAACATTTGGGCGACTTCAAAAGTTTGTTGTTTTAAGGGTATTTTTGGCTTCCAATAAATACTTCAGCATGGTTTTTTTTTTTAGGTTACTACATTTATTATATGAACATGAGTCGTCTTTCTTAACCCCCCTTTTCAATCAAGTTCATTTATTCCAGCATGCATCTATCAAATATATTTGGATACTAACAGAAACCGATTGGGAAAAACACACTGATTCAAAACATATTTTGTATTTGTTTTTATCCACCCAAATATTGTTAATGAGCATCCAAATAATGAATGAAAGGATTTTTCAGAAAAAACGCAGAGAAGTTGAAAACAATAATAATAATAAAATCTTTAAAACTGCTAAGTTTTAAAAAATACCAAAAAGTTTTTACTTGAGATAAAATAATTTAAAATATTGTACTTTCGGAATTTGAATTTTATAAAGGCACCAAAAAAAAAAAATAATAAGATGCAAAAAAATATACTTCAAACTAGAACTACCATAATATTTTACCCCTATATGATGCTTATAAATAAAAAATTTCATGTTCGATCACTTATATACAGCACAATACATGAATGTATTTCCCCTTTTCGGGGGGAAAAAAATCCACGTTCAACGCATTTCGACATGTCTTTTATGTGAAGAGATAATGCATTTAGTAAAAACAGACAATGTAATTTTTTTTAAATATAAAGAACATTTAAGCACCCAAAAGAAATAAAAATGTATTTTAAAACAAATTTTTCTGGGCGGTAATTTAAATAACTTTATATAGTACTGACTAAATATCAAAATAATTGTTCAATATTTTTATAAAGGGTTTTAAATGGTATGAAATATAATCGTAGTACAACTTTGTTAGTGTATCAATTTTCTTCAATTTTTCTAAACTACATACCCTCATAAACAATACAATATTAAAATACAAAGTGCATTTATTTGTTTGAAAATATAATATTTTATTTTCATAGCCATCAAATTAAACAAAGTAGCCACTTTTAACTGAATAGTCCCTTTTACTTCCGTACAAGAAATGTAAAAAATAAAATTCTAATATGATCTTTAATGTACCAGAAAAACAATATCTAATTTTAGAAATGAAAGTCAAAATATTAGAAATGCATTAAATGATGAAATTATTCAGAACACAAACTCAAGTGATCAGAAAATTATCTTTGGATATTTAAATGAATATTCTTAAAGAAATAATAATGGAAAAATTTTAATGAAGCAAAATCAAGGAATTAAATGTATTTCTTTAAAATAAACTATTGTTTAACAGCTTTATGTAAAAATTTTGATAAGAATTACAGATTTTGTAGTAAAGAAGAAAATGGAAAAAAAGACTTTTTTTTTCGAACAACACATTGTATATTCATTTTGTGTGGGGGGGGGGGCTACTTTCAATGTTTTATTATTATTATTATCTTTTATTCTTGATCGCATTGGATCACATTTCGGCATTCTGCTTTCCAAAGAATGTCTAGGCAGCAGTTAAAACAACTTCGTTAGTTAACTGCTAATGTTGTTGAAAACGGAAAATCCATCTCGGGTTACATTAAGAGTCATTCAGACAAAACAGCTGCAGATCGAAGTTAGAAAAATAAACATTAAAAATGAAAGTTAAGACTTAAAAGAATATCTTCAGAGCTAAAATTGCATGCATAGTGAAAGATATTTTTTTAACAAATGGTACTCGATTAAAGAATCTATAATGAATATTTTGAATGTGCCCTTTCTTTTAAGAAAATAACCCAACATAATTTTATCTTTTTTAACAGGAGTTGAATTTTTTAAAACAAACTACATAGATATTTTCTACGTCTTATGCAATAGAATTCATCAAAGAAAGAATGAAATTTTTCTTAATTAAAAAATATTTGTTTTATTTCATAAGTTTAAAAGAAAAGTTTCAGTGCATAATCTTACAGAAATTTATCTCAATTAACGTACTCCAAAACATTCCTTGAATTCCAGCCCTTTTAAATTCTTTTAAAAATTTCCCACTCATATGTAATTATTATCATTATTCTTTTAGTTTGTAATATAATATTTCTCCATTTAAAATGGCGTTTTCTTAGGAAGTAAAATTTAGAAAAAAATATGATAATTCTAAATTTTAATTGCTGAATTCTGTGGGCAGCTAATTTTTGTAACTGCGAACGGACTTTTTTTTTTTTTAATATTTTAATGCTTGTGAATAACTCTAACGTGCTTTTAACTTTTTTGTTATTTATAAAACTATGAAAGGGTAAGTGCTATGATCAGGTCTTCAATAAATGTAAGAAAAAAAATCTTTTGAAATGCGTAGTAATATTTGTACACACAAAATCTGCATGAATCCAAATTGACTAATAACATTAATTTGGCATTTTTCTTCATGTTAATAGCATATTTTAAATATAAATCTTTTATAGATTCTTCTCAGAAGTACGTAAATATACCACTTGCTTTCCTGAAATCTGCTTTGTCAACAATGGTTAACGTTAAAGTCAGTAGTATTAATACCGTTGATAATTCGAAATGAACAAGAAAAAAAATTGTAACTTTAACAGAGACTTCTATCAATAACTTTGGTGTTCTTTCGGAATTTGGTATTGCCTACAGAATTAATTCTAGCATTATCGTTCGGCACAAGCTTAATATTCGCTTTGTTCGAAAATAATCTTTTTTAAATAGATTAAAACTGATTGACTGATTGATTAATAGAAAAAAATATATAACAGAAACATTGATATCACTGAAAAGATTTTTTTTTTAATTTTAAGATGTAAAAAATTGTTAAATAAATTTTGGAAATTATTGCATAAAAACGTGAACATTTTAATTTTTAATTAAATTTTCAAATAAATAGCTCCGAAATGCACATTATCACCTATATATGACAAGTTTGGTAGTTGGGTAGTTAGATATGGTCTGTTAGCGCCAAAACACACATACACACACGCTTTCGCCTTTACTGTAAATAAAGACAAATTAAATATAAATTAGAATCTCATTCAACATATTTTAAGATCTATACAATATTTTAAAATTTTCTTATAATACTAAATTGCAGCTTAATTTTCTTACTGTATTATTAGCAGTAGCTGCTGCTTTGAAGATTTTTCTGTCATTTTAATGACTACTGATTTAAAAAAAAATTATACCAACTCACTGAAAAAGAATGACTCGGGTAATCAGACAACTTCAGGCGAAATTTTGAAGTATCTCACCGAAACGTGCAATTTTCGACAAATTTCAGTGAAGCCAATAGTAAAATTATTTTGAATATTTCCACATAATTCATTATACTTTAGAAAGCATTCCTGTAATGCTATATTAATATAAAAAATAATCTATTCGTAAATTTAAAGTCAAGAACATCTAAATTTGTTTAACTACACTTGCACTTAAAGGAACAATACTTCAATGAACAATATCAGACAGTAATACAATTTAATCATTTTTTGATGCTTTTCAGCAATTTTTCCTCACTCTGCCAAACGATTTTCTGTAACTTTATATTTCTGTTCACTGTAACACTTAAAAAAATTCGTATTCAATTTAAGATTTTTTTTAATTATTATTATTAATTTTTAGTTTAAGAGGGAGAGGGAATCAATCATTTACCTTTTTAAATATTATTTTTTAAACGAATATATTTTATATATTAAACATTTTTTAGTATTACTTGACGCATGAAAATTATGCTTTAACATAAAATAAAATTCGCCCACTCATCTTTAAAAAGAAAATACGTGGTTTGAAAAAATCTGTTCTTTTTCGTATATTATTCCACCGTTTCACAAAATCAGCAATCCTAAGAATGTTTTCAACTCTCCATCTTAAAAGATACATACAGTAGATTTCGCTTATTTGGGCCATTGGCAAGTTGGAAAGACGCTTATTTGGGCAGAATCCGAAAAAACAAAAATTAAACTAATTCAAAATTTAATCGCTTGATTCAAAAGAGATTACGTTTAATTCATAATTTAATCGTTAGATTCGAAAGAGATTACGCTTATTTGGAGATGTAGCAAATGAATTTCCAAATATAGTTTGTTTAATTCTGAAGTTGAAATAAATTGATGCCGATATTTAAGGATAGGTATGTTCAGACCTATTTTACAGGACTTATCACTTTTTGCTAGAGGAAGAAACAAGAATAAGCCAGTTTTATCGCTATGAATTTAGTTATTCATAAGAAAAATTTACATTTTCAAATAAAATTACTATGTTTCAATAAAATTAAACTCCAGCTACTTATCCCGTGATTTCCGCGGGTTGGTAATCAGTTCATTTTTTATTGCATCCCGCGTTTTTCGCAGTTTAGAGTATATATTTTTAAGATTACAGATTTTTATTATATCATTATTATTGTCATGTAACATATATTATCAGTTCACTTTGTTTGAAAAATATTTGAACTTATTTGCAAACATCGTATCTAAATAGTGATTTTAAAAAATTACTCAGTCAGAGGATTAACACAAATCATCATACATATTAGGCTAATTTATGACCCAAAATTTACTATAGCAGAACAAAGAAATCAACTCCGGGAAAAGGAGGTATTGTAGAAAGGATGAAGAGGTACATCAAATACATAGAATAATGGAGAAGATCCTAAAGCCAAAGTTGAATTAGATCAATGGTTTTCTTTAATCAGTATATTGCAATTTATATCAATGTTTAACAATTTATTAAAATAGTGTATCAAAATTTTTATTCTTTAATATAATACAAAATTCACATAACTGGGGAAGCCGTTTAATAAATGTCCTTATCTCAAGAAAGCTCAAATTAAGCAGAATCGGCAGTATATGCAAACAATTTTATCAGACTATAATATTTAAGAAACTTGATAAAAAAAACACTTGAATGTACACTTTTTGAATCATTTAGTAAAAAATGTTGCAATATGTGCTTTATGTACGGTGATGTGTATTGCATACAGATCCTAAACATTATTCATTCGACATTGACAAAGAGCTTTCAAAGCAGTTTTGAAGGGGAGGGTGAATGATATTCTAAAGCTAAATGCACTGACAATCTTATTTTTTTAAAAAAATCTTAGAAAAATACATGTTTCAGTATGATGGCTGTATATGTTCAGACTTAAATGTACATATAACTTCGATATAATAAATTATTTTATTAGCATTCATGCTTCTACTATTAAAGGTTAATCATCTAATGTTTGTTTGTAGTCATTTGCCATTCTTATTTTAATAAATCTGTGAACGGGGAGAAAAATATATTTCAATTTTTCCCCCTTCTTTTTCTTTAGTAAAACACTGTAGGGTAATTTTTCTAAACAATCCATCACAAGGAAGCTGTCTATCAATAAACAAAATAAAATGGAACACTAACCATTATTTTTAAACGTATAACTATTTGTAAACATGATAGCCGAATCAAACAGGATATCCGCTTTAAGTTCCCATAAATTATCGTAAAAGAAAATACGTTGTTCGCGCCTTCTTCAATGTAAAACCGATTTATTAAATTAAAATATGCATACATTTGAAACATAGGAAGGAAATACAGCGAATCCCGTGCCAAAGGACCGTACTACCGGTTGCCTGATCGCTTAATTATACTGCATGGCTGCAATCAAGCGTCCCCAACATCCATTGAAAATAAATTTAATTTGGCTCAGCGGAATGAAATTAATACAAAATATAACGGTCCAAAATTAATGGTCGGATAGGTACATTCATTGACCAATTCCATTTATCACAGATGTTGACAGATAGGTCTCTATTTCAAAATCGCAGAAAATGCCGAACGGAATATATTAAATAAAGTTTGCAAAAAGCTTAACATTTTAAAATAAGAATAAATATAAAGTTCAGCTCTTAACTGATTTTTGGACATGTCGACAGTTAAATGAAATGTGTGTGGGAGGAGAGGTTCAGAATACATAAAGTATAAAAATATTTAATACAGTTAGTCGATTATGTACAGGGTATTGACTGAAACATGCTTTAACATTTCATTTATCAGTGATAAACATGCATTATAAGTAACAACAGCGTACAAAATATGGTAAAAAATTAGTTTATGCTAACGGAATAATTTTCGAAAAATTCAAAAGAATTATATAATTACCCTTAACAAAAATGGTCAAAATTTTGTCATTTTTCATCAATTACATCATTATAAAAGACTCCATACCTATAACTTTAAAACTGACAGAGCTATTCTGAACTGAAAATTTTAGGGACCATATAATTAGAAAAAAAGGTATATCGAATACTGAAACACCCATTCAAAAATTAAATCAATGCATCTGTTATCAATTTATTCGTTTCAATTCTAAGAACCTGGATCTACTAAAACACATTTAGAACAAATATCTCAATGAAAAAATTATTTCTCAAAACTTTTTACAATAGAGTCCATGAAATTCAGATGGATGTTTTACAAAGTTTAAATAATAAATTTCAAAACTTATGTACACGCGATAATAAAAGGAAAGACGTGAATATGAAATGCATATATGAAAAGAAGATTCTTAAAACTATAGCCATTAATTTTTTTAAAGCCAGAACAGAGAGATTTACAAATAATTGTTATCTGAAAAGATTGCTATTTTCTAAACCATGTAGGAACTATAATTTTTGAACGAAAAAGAAATTCAATATCATATTGTATTTATAAAACCTACAAGTCCAGTAGGATAGATACTTAATGTTTAATATGGTTTAATGCTTCCTACTATATATTACAGAAATGAATTAATTGTATATTAACAATCAACATACTATTTTATATCGCAAGACAATAGACGAACCGGACAGCAAACTTCAGTTTTTTAAGTTTTTCTAAGACATCAGAATAGTAGTTGATACAATGCAAACGCAAAATTCGTCAATGCTAATGAAACTGAATTTTTTGTTTTTTTTAATCTTATAAAATGAATTTTAAACAGAGAATTTCTAAGTAAAAGGTAGATTGAGAAAACTATTCACTTTTTAAACATTATAAAAGGCAAAAAATACGAAATAAAAATAATCTAATATGACATTGAATTAAAGGGTGAACGAGTTTCATTGAGACCTTCATTTATTTTGTTCCTTCTTACAATGTGATTATATGAGAAAAACGCTTTAAGGAAACAAGAAACATGAACTTTTTAAATTTTAAAAACATTTACCTTACATCAACATTTAATTCGATATTAACATATCACATTGGTGATGATATTAAAACAAATCGAACAAAAAATTAATTAACAATATATACCTTTACTGATAATAAACGCAAATGTGTGTATCTGCTTACGTAGAATTACAAAATAGATATATTTTTAGGAGTGAGAATGTGTACATCAGGGAAGCTTCTTTTCTTTCAGGATTTCAATTAATCATAAATTAATAGAACTGTTGTTGTTTTTCTGTAATAATTTCGGAATATATAACCACAATGATCTTATACTTCCTTACATTTTAGAAAATTACTGTCCTAATGGTACCAAATTATCATTCAAGTCACTTTTTTTCATTCTTAAAGATATAAAATTTTCCTTTTTGTTTTTTTAACTTTGTCAATGATTTGATTTTTTTTCCTCCCTCCCCAGAAAAGCAGCTACTTAGTCAAATTTCTTAGGTTTTAGTATTTGCATATAAGATTCAGAATTACATTTTACAATCAAATTAAATATATATCATAGTTTGTTCACTTTGAAACAAAAATCCAGCTAACGGAATTCTTAAAGTGCTTGATTAACTTGCAAAATTTAGTTAAAAAGAAAAAAAATAAAGGAACTATGTAATTCTTAACATGTATATTTCGGCATCTCTCTTCAAAGTATTAAGACTTATCAGAGGTTTCTTTAAATCATGCTGATTTATCTTCTCTTTCGACCAGTTCAATTGTTTATTTTAAATTCCGTTTGGAAGCAACACGAAGGCTATTTCGGGAAGGACCTCGTAATTTTGAATCCCATGCAGATGATAAGGACGTCATCTGAGCTGGAACTCCCTCTCCGAAACTCCGCACCATACCAACGGGAAGACAGTTGGCCTATGATGTCAGATTTAAAGCGCATCAGGCCCGCATACACAATGGATCTTTAATGGAATAGTGTCTCGAATTTAAAACCCTCAGGTCCCAAAACCGAGACCTTACTACTAAGACACAGCGGCTTCTCTCTCTCTACATTGTCATATGCAAGTAGACCAATATGTTTTCATAAAACGTTGTAGAAGGAATATAAATGTTGCATTTTACTAAGATTCATTATTGAATCACAAATAGTCTATCGAGCAACAATGCGATAAATTCAACTTTGAACCAAAAAAGTTATGTTTAGGTATAATTCGAAATAATGAAGAACCCGAAATCCATGAAATAGAGTGCATGTGGGGTGGGGCTGAAAAAGAAGGGGGGGGACTGACCGTTTCGACAGACTACAATTTTTCCTCCTCTATTATAAATCTTTTTAAGTTAATTTTTTCTTATAATTATCTATTACTTGTGTATGTCTAAAGCTTAATAAATACGAAAAATATGTGCCATTTGAGTTGGTATGCATTGATGTATATCAATATAAATCAGAAAAAGAAAAAAAAAGTAGTAGAATGATATTTTTCATGCAACGTAAAATGATTTGAAAAACGATGATGAAGACGAAACTCAGCGAAACTGCAAACTCAATAATGCAAAGAACAAAAACCCAATTGAAAAATGGTATCTCAGAAGAAACATCGCCTCTTTTCACGACAAAACGTGCAACTTGGTAACCTTCAATAGCAGATCTCTGAATAACGGAATCATGACGATACCAAGGTTCTTACACCTACAGGATAAGAACTTGGATAGCTTTTGTTCTAAATGATCAGAGAAAAGGTCATTTTTATTTTATTATTTCGAAATGTAACTACCTTCATCTCACCTAGAAACCTACCTTGCGACTCGATTTATGGAGATTTATTATCGTAATCTCTCGAGGGGGTTAAAAAAAAATACATGTAATCCTATGCACATGAGTACGATTAAAGAACTCAATACTTTAAAATGCAGTATCAACTGAATGTTGAAAATACTTTTCAGTTAAATGTCTATCATCAAGCTATGTTTTTCGTTATAAAATTTAATTTCTAATCTAAATTCCATGTTATTGACAAGATATTCTATTTAAGAAACATTCTAATGAAAGGGAAAAAAATTTCTCTTAAAAAATGGTAGTGGCGTAAATAAAACATTTTACATGAAATTTAAATTTAAATGTATATCCGAAATACAATTTTATATATAATTTATTTGCGTACCAAATATGGTTATTTCAAGCAATATGTAATTAAGCTACGTTTACGATGATACAATAGAAGTTCGTAATACAACAAAATTTCTTTATAAGCGACAATTTCACAAAGTAAAAATTCATAAGTAGAAAAACATGAAAAATAGCGATTAATCATTGTCCAATTCACAATACCTATATTTTTTTCTCGCAAAAGACTGCGTCTGCCCCAGATCCCAGACTATTAAAGAGTTCTCCATTCTATTATGACCAGCGATTGCCCTAGTATAAATGCTACTTTAACGGCCAGCACCAGTTTCAGCTGAAATCCATAACCTAACTGGATACTGCGTTATCATTTAAAAAATAAAAGCCATGTCGCACTTTCTGTAGACTATCAAAACCTTCTTAGCCTCCTATCATTGATAATTTCAATAATAGGAGAACAACCAGGATAGAATGAACAAATTCAAACTTTATTATGCAATTCATTTTTTCTCATGATCTGTTTGATGTATCTTGAAAAATACCAAGCTACTAAAATATTGATTTTAGCGGTATTTACTTTTTTATGAATTGGTTCGATAAATATAAATCAAACATTGAGAAATATAAAAGCAGTATCCAAACTTTCTTCGATTCCAAACAAGTTTTAAATTTAAAAAGGAACAGAAACACTTGTCAGAGAACTACAACACTTGTCCAAGGTTAATAACCTGTTTACTTCGAATTGAGAATTTCAAACTAGTACTATTCTATAACTGATTCAAGTAAGTTCAAGAAATAATAATGATTAAGTTTCTTTCGCGAGAAGCTATAAGAAATTAAACTGAACCATTCATCTACAAAATTCGGATATATCTGCAATATATTCGAGTAGTCATCAACCTTTAACCTAACGAAATTAAATAGTTAATTTCGTATCTAAAAATTATGAATTATTATTTATTTTTTGCTTGGATTTATGATATATAAAATAAGACAAATACACATTCTTTATACGATGTGTAAGAAATATTCAAATCACATTCGAATAATCATCCTTATGCATAAAGCAGGAAAAACCTAATTGTGAGGATTTGTTTCACTATTCGCAGCTTAACCCCTTTAAGAATACTGATATATATGCTTATAATTAAATTTCTTTTAATATAAATTACTTTAAATGAAAAATATTGAAATTATGAGAGATAAATTAGTTCGGTATTTTCCGGCTCAGTGAATTCTCACCCGTATAAGATATATAACATTAAACTGCTCAACTTATAGAAATTTGTTACAATATTGGAAAAGATATATGATGAATGAAATAAAATATATATTTTAATATCTATCATTTCTGGTCTAAAATCCCAATACTGGTAATGAAAAAAAAAACATGCAATGATAAAAATTGGCAAAAATTTAAACGTTAGAAATTCTTGCTGTCAAAATTAGTATTATTCAATCAAATCAATCGATCAAATAATTTAAGAAAAAAAATGTTCGCAAATAATCTAGACCATAACATTACCTTATAAATAAAAGAGCTTACATTACAACATAGCTTGTAAATAATATGTATTTTTCTTTAAAAACTCTTTTCTTCAAAAATAAATAAAATGGAATCCGAATTTCGACTCAGCTGAAAAGTTTCGCGGATTTGTCTGAAAAACTATATAATATTCAATTTTTATATTAAAAACATTCAACTCTCATTAACTTTCATATCCATCCGTCTTTTCCTTTAAATTAAATATATGGAAACTGTGCCAACTAATTTACTAATAAGTTAAAACCAATTTTTAAAAAAATATGAAATTATTAAATTACTATTAATTTTATTAGATCGAAAATGTATACCTTTCTTGAAATCGTCATAGTCATCATATAGCATTGCTTCACTTTATTTCTGAATATTTATCATTAATTTTAACATTTCATTAACTTTATAATGGGTTGATAAAAATTAACAAAATATATAAGAAAATGAAGAAAAAAAATCAATTTTTTTTCATAGAGCTTTTATTTAGTGACAAAATTAAATGTACTATTTTTGAAAGTAAGAAATACATTCAGAAAATCTGCCATTAAAAACGAATTTTCAATCAAATAAATTAATGGTTTACTTTATGCTTCTTTGCCCTTTAAAAGATTATTATTATTATTATTATTTTATAAGAACACAAGAAATAATATCACTCAAATACATGCATTCTTCGAAATTCAAGATAACTACTAACTGTGATTTCGATTAGAAAAAATGCTCTTCGAAAGAAAATGATCTTTCAGTACACGAAAAAGAACTCGACTTCTTTTAAGTAGAACTGTGACGACGATTCAAATCTTTGCACAATATATTTATTCAACGTTTCACCTTTTTATGAAAGCAATATATAATATTTCAAGTGACAATATGCAAAATAAATTAAAATACTTTCATACTAGTAACTGAATTCTACTGCCAACACTTCGCAACTTATGTACAGTCCCCAGCTGCGGACATGAGAGTCACGTGGGAAGGATAAACCGATCGTCCTTCGAAGAACATGAATGAAAACGATGAAACGCTCTCGGGAAGTGGAGGGGAAGGAGGAGGACTCGCTTGCAGTTGAAAACGTGAACATCCGGAAGAGCTTTTTCGCGCCAAGAATCTTTAGCTTGTTTATGGCGCGAAACCGCTGTCCGACTGTTTCTCCTTCTAACGGATCGTCAAACGGTTCAAAATATTTGGAAAAATCTTTCAACAAAAATACTTTTATGCAGGATGCCTAGAAATAAAGGCTTATATACAAGAGAAATTTTCTTTTTTCTAAAATTAATTTAATATTTTTAAAAATGATCTTAAAGTTAAAACGGGGGGAAAAAAACATTGTTTACTACCACTGATTAATTTACTGATTCTTGCTAAACCACTACAAAAAAAAAAAAAAAACTATTCTGACGAAATTTTTTACTGTAATTGAAATCGATATCATCTTATCTTGCCACTTTTTTATCCTAGATATGTGGCGAATTTTATTATCATTACATAACGAAAAACACTTCAAACATAAATCTTATCCATGTAATTTATCAAATGATTTATTCCATCTCTTGGAATACACTAGGAATTAATAGAAATTCATTAGATGATCTTTCAAAATAAGAGATCGATACATTTTTATATGAATGGAACTAAGTGCGATGTTTCAATCGAAAAATTCCTGCTATTTTTATTTTAAAATATATAAAAAAATTATTTAAATAATTAACGGAATTAATATTCATGTAATTTTCAAGCAGAATCCCGAATGCATATAAAAATTTCATTCGGAAAAAAATATATTCAGTTAAAGGTTAAGAATTCTTTCAAAGAATTAAAAAAAAAAATCAGTCAAATGAGCATTTAAAAAAAGGAATAAAAATAATTCCTTTGAAGTGTTCCAAAACGCTGTATAACTTCGCTTCCATTATTTGAAAGTTCTATATCCTTTTAAAACACTTAATAAACTTAGAAGAATTGGACCTTCTAAAAAAATATAAAGCGATTGAAAAGTGATGAAAGGGTATCTTACTTTACATAAGAAATGATAAATATAATCACTTTACAAAAAAAAAAAAAAAAAATGTTAAGTTACAAATTTTAGTTTTAACATGAATTTAAGTATATTTTATTTTTATATTTTTACTTTGAACTTTCTTTTCATCAGTTCAAAATTGTAACTTCAATAATGTCTATTGCAAAACAGCAAATTTTATTTTCAACTATGAAAGTAGCAAATCCTTTATGACTAGGAAAAAAGGTTATAATATATTCGTGCAAATCATTCAAAAATTCTATTGCAATTGCTACTGCTAGAGTTGATTTCCTAATATTTTTTTTTTCAAACCAGTGTAAGAAAAATCATTAGATGATCATACAAGAAATTAATTATAATTAATATAATAAATGACTTGTAGGGAGGAAAAAAAGAAGCTCTAGTTATTCATTTAATTATTATGTGCAGTAATAATGTAAGAAACTTTAGATCAAAATTAATTTGATTAGACTTTATATACATTTACTATATTTGCAATAAATACGGTAGTAGTAGTTAATGAAAGCATGCCACTGATTTCCAATATTTTATACACAAAGTTGATACAATCATTTAAAGAATGATGCAATAAAATATTCTGACAGCAAACTAGCTCACATTATTTCCTTTGCAACAGCATTATTTGCTCAATTTAAATTTATTATCGCATATTCAAAATATATATATATATATGAGTAGTGCACTTTCACTGGATACTAACAATTAAATTAACTATTGAATTGTAATGAACTTAACGATGCACAAAAACAAAATCATACATAGAATAAATGTCTCACTAGTAAAAAAAAAACATGCAAGTGAATAAATGCTATGAAAAATATAATGGTATTGTAATAAATTATCTAGCAATCATAAAAATGTATTGAAACATTTTGTTAAATTTTGCTGATTCAAATATTTTGTTAACATTTACATTAGCTTTTTTTATAGTACAAAACTGAAAAGAACTAAAACTTTAATAGTATAACTTATCCATTTTTTTAAAAAAAAAATTTAAAAATTACTGCATACTATTCACGTTTTTGAAATAAAGAAACTGAACTATAAACACACAGTAAAAAGTATGAAAATAATCATTAAGACAGTAAAACAATTACAAAGTTAGGATAATATTTTCTTTTGACAATCTATACAATTAATATAGAAAAGTATATAAGTAAAGTACTTTTCCAATTAAAGTAGGAAAAATTAATTCTGATTTTTATCAGTGAAAAATGGGATTTCATGTACATTCTGAAACTAAATACAGAATTTATTATTATTATTATTGCATTGTTTCTGTCTTGTATATTGTTTGAAAAATAAAATATTATATTCCCTCACAAAAAAATATTGTAATTTTTAACACTCCATCAAAAGTAATACCAAAGAAAATAAGATCTCCATTCCTTTTAACTGCAACATCAGCACCAAATATTTTATAACATTTTCTGAAGAAGTCAGCATTAAATTATTCATATACAGTTTCATTTTTCATTGATTATTAAAGCAAAAATACTTTTTTCCTTTCATCTTTATAATTCAACTAATTAAGTTTTTAAATATATATATATATGCAAGTAAGCAAATTAAAGAAGAAAGAATAAACAAGCATAAGTTAAGGCATGTTTCTAACAATTCATAACTTACAGAAAAGCAGCTTCTCATCTTAAATTTATTAGATTTCATAAATTAAGTTTCATAAGTTGTTTCGGGTATTTTTTATCCCTCCTGAGTTTGTTGGCAATATTATCTGATGCAATTTGAAAAATGTAGCAATTGGGTATTCATAAATTTCTTCAAAACATTCTTTAAACAATAATAGCAAAATTCTTTGTAACTTTTGTAAAAGAAAATATTTTATATTTTTTTTATGCTTCTGTAAAAATAGAGAGAACAAGTCATAGTATCATAGAGAAAAGAAAACATACATATCAGCCTTTACAAGTATCATTTCGTATTTTTCTGAATATAAAGAAGTACTGATATATTAAGAATAGTAACTGTCAAAAGTTCAAACTTGAGATTTTGATGCAATTTAACCTTTCTGAATCCACGTTTTCCCCTAAAAAATTGGAATTATATCTCTATGTAAATATGAAATCACAGAGGGTAAAAATGAAATGTGTAAAATTTAGCATTTCCTTCTTGCATCAAAATAATGCATTGGTAACAAATTTTAGACCAAATCCATCAACGAGAAAAAGTACTTTTCTCAAAAATATTCTCTGGCTTCCTTACGATAATATGAAACTGCGCAAAAACTAATTGAGTAAACTGACAAGTAAGTAAGTGACTTTGGCACTGCTAATCACACTAAATTTAAATACTGAATTTATTTCAAGGAATATTCCATCAAGTCACACTATTTAATACATTAATTTATGGGCAAATTATTATGGGTTTAAGTGATAAATTATCATAGCTTTAAATAAGATAAATTTCAATTTTCGAATACGTTTTCACTTTTGAAAAAAAAAATAATAACATAGCAATCTAAACACATCCTGTTATAGACAGTTATTGCATTTTAAAAATAGCATGAAAATTGTTTCTCGTGGATGACAGCTTTTGGAATTATCAACAAAAATCATCAAAATTACAAAACTAAAAAAAAAAAAATGATAAAACCATCACTGGAAAAGGCAATTTTTAATACTTTAAAAGAATGTTTATTAATACTGATTGAAAATATCTGATTACATAAAATACAGCTAAACTAATTTTTTATCACATAATATAAAGATACCCTTTGGAGGGAATAGATGAAATATTCAATAGTAGCCCCAGCAATCTACTATCTTAATGTCAAAAAAATCTTTATCTAGAAAGTTCACCTGATTCTTATAAACAAAAATGATAATGCTACTTTGGCCTTCATCAGAAATGAACTAGATACTTATATGCATATATGTTTGATATTCAGTAAGTTATATGTATTTATATCAAAGCAATAAATTATTATAGTGAGAATCCAATCAATTACAGATAAGTAAATATATTTCACAATTTTACAAATGTAATTCAGAGCATTTTGCTAAATAATAAAAATAATGAGCTTGAAAAGCAATACATAAAATAATTATGAAAAAGTTTCAGGAAAAAGAAATGAGTTAAAGTCAACTTAAGATACAATCAATTTTATTAATACTATCTACCATTTCTGGGTGTTAATAGACTAATCAGCAGGTTTGCCAGAAATATTGGTTGTCAAATTTCAATTGAATCTTGTGTGTAACCTGATGTTTATGATTCACTCATCAATTTCTAAATATCAGATTTTGATAGATATTAAAGCTGTACTATTATAATAGCTTTGCACCTATTTTGTTTATTATGTATATGAATTTTCAAAATGGAGTCAATTCCGATAACATCACAGGAAATTTTGAAACATAACTGTACCTGTCTTCGAGAATTCTCTTTTGTTGTAATATAATTGTAAAATCCAGTTCTTTTGATAAACTGTAGTGTTAATAGACAGATTACTTCTTTAATTTTCAATAATGTAAGAAAATCACACACCTAAGTATTCGAAAAAACAGTAGAAAGTTTCATTAAAACAATAAATACTATCACTAAAAACCTATGCAAAAAAAAATCAAATTTAACAGGTAATTTGGTATTAATCAGATATTTTCTCAAATTTTAAAATGGTATAAAAATTAATTTTGTTCAATAAAATCTTCAGAAGTTATTGTAGAAAAACAAAAATCTTGCTTAAATTTTAATTTCAAATTTCAAAAATCACTCTGAAGTACGTACACATGCCACTCTCTAAAAAACTTTTGTATCGAATCAAGTAGTTCTAGGTTAAAAATTAAGGCCTGTAAAGTACAGCAGACACACATACATACACACATTACCCAAAATAATTAGTAGAAGCAAACTTTAAATCACAATTGAAAACTGAAATCTATGAATTAAACAAAATTTCTCAAACAACATTTTGTCTAAAATTCAAACTCTTTCATTCTACAATAAATATTAAATAATTTCATTCATTCAAATAACAAATTTAGAGATTAAACTCATTGTATATTTTGTTCAGATTAAATAAAAAAATCCTTTATCCTCTTCAGTTCTGATATTTTTAAAACTGGTTTAAAAATTTGATTTCAAGATCTTTTACCTTTGTTACATCTCAATAGTTTATGGAAAAAAATATTTGCTGATCAAACAATTTTAAGTCCCAAAATTTTAAGGTACACATATGTGTACCTCGGGTCTTAAGCAAGTCAAAGCATCCTCCAGAAAAAAAATATTTAATTTTCCTGGTTAATTAATAGTGTTACTTTTCTTATTCTAAAGCCTTATAAATGAAAAACATACAAAATTTATTATATTAATAATCTATTAAAACGCATTTTGAAAAAAATTTCATTTTTTTAATATTACATAATTAGATACTGTATTTTGAGCACTTGACTCTTCTCCTAGAGTTACATCCTGGATACCTGCATTTTGATACACATTTATCGTCCATGTAATGTTGATGGCTCGACATATCTAGTCTTATTTCTTTTTAATTGGTAAGAGACAATTTTTCTTGCTCTTTTAGAGGTACTTTTACCAGATGGTGGTAATGAAATCTCCAATGGTCTTGTAGTTGCATTTCCATTATTTGATGACCCTTCTTCTATTAATTTGTTTTCATTAAAAGATGATTTTTTTTTACTTGTTCTTGTTTTCCTTTCTTGCTGATTATGAGAATTCCCTCATATTTCAACAGGGACCGAATTATATACATTTGAAATTGCAATAAGGTCATAACATTTTCGGCTACATTCCTGATAGCTCAGCTTGTCGCTTTACCATGCAATTGACAACTACTAAATCTGCAAAATGCGTGAATGCTTGCGTCGGTCATTTTTTGTAATTACTGCATACCGGTAATATGCAAAATAATGGTCGATGCCTCCCATATTATATGTTTTTACAAAAGCAGATTATTTTATATCAGCTTTTTGTTTCAATTATTTTGTCTATCTTCGGCCTATCCCAATTGACTCATTACCTATACATGTGGATAATAGTCACAGATTTATTATCTTTCTACTCAACAAGGCACATTTGACTAACTTCTGTGACCCATTCATCCTATTTGTCAGGTTTCATCATTTTTGATACTTGAGAAATTCTATTGCTTCCCCTAAAATCACTTTTCCCTAAAAGTTCAATAACCTCCTTTTGAATTAAAGCCACTTGAAGTAAAAAAAAAATATTATTAGCTTATAAAATTCTGTATATTCTATACACGATGTCGGTTTGAAATATCAATTACTGACTACCAGACAGCTATAAAATTAAATTTCTTACTAAAGTTAAAAAATAAATAATTTTAAATTTATATTTTATTACATTACAGAACATAAGAATTATTTATTATAAAAATATATACAATATATTCAAGGACAAGAAATGACAATCTGAAAACAAGCGCTCAAAAGATAAATAGCGCAATGGATCACAAGCAGTCAGGAAACGGACGTGAAAATGCCCGAGGTACACATATGTGTACCTTAGTTAAATTTGTATTTTCACCAATTCTATTATAGATAGCAAGATATAATTTGGTAACAACTTTAACCAGACATTTAGTATTTTATAAAAAAATATACAAGTGTTTATTTTAATAATAAATATTAAAAAATGTATTTTCATTATGTCTCTAATTAATAGCGATGGATATGAAAAAAATATCAAATTGTAGTGCTATTTATTGATTCAAAATGGAAGCTACATTCATAAACGTTGAAATGTATGTATTATTTCGTCAAAATTTAACTTTACCGGGTAAGAAAAATGAAAAAAATTACAGGTACACATATGTGTACCTCGGAACTGAAGAGGTTAAGGCTCTTCAAAATCTTATTTAAAAATGCAGTTTGAATTTCAATTACAGCCTAGTGGGTATTAAACACAATACTGTACCCACAATCTGAAAAAACCTCTCAACAGTGTGCATGCAAGATTTTTACAATCAATTAAAAATGTATTATTGGGCCCTTGAAAGGATTATTTATATATATGTTTCAAGTACATACTTGCATTTTCTATTAATTATTACTAAAATAAAAGGGGGGGATATTTGTATTTTCAACACAGTTTTGTTTTACATTGTTCAATTTTCATCTAAAGCATTTCAATAGGCATACAAGTAATTTTACACACAAGACATTAGCTTAATTTAATTTTGATATGAAAACAAATTTATTTCCTCTTAAGGCACATCTCAGGAAGCATTAAAAAGTAAATGCCTTAAAAAAACTTCAAAAATTTATTTAAAGGTAATAAATTTAATACAAATGACTTGGTGTTTGATTCCAAATCAACAGATATTCATTTTCATAGGATAAAATATATATTAACTTTTTATCTAATAATTTTCATGTAAAACTATCATTTCAATAAACAGAGTGAAGGATATTTCAGCATAATTTTAATAATGAGTCAATTCAACAGTAGATATAACTAATTTATTTCCACATAACCACCTATATTCAAAATGTTGATAGACAAATTTTTTTTAATCTGTTTTTGTATTTAAAAAATTTGCCACATTTTATATATCTGTGTGAAAACAAATTCTTTTTCAAAAGAGAATAAACGCAGTTCAGTAATAAAAGCTCAGTTTTGAAATTAATACAAATTTTATCAAATATATTTTTTATTTTTATTTAATATTCCACAGTAAATATTTTGTTGAACAACATCTCAACAATTACATCAGCCAAAAAAGCTCCAGTCAAGAAAAGAAATTAAATAATGCAAATTTCCTAAGAACTAAAATAATTTCAAATTATAAAGTTTATAGCTATGTCCATAACTTCATAAAAAACAGCATACAATTTGAATATTATTTTAATTTCAAAGTAGTAATTTAAAAAAAACCATTAATTTTTTTTATTATTCACCATAAAAAAAATACAGTTTAAATCATTTTCCCCCATATTTGTAACTTCTGTTATTGTTATGATAATTATTGTATCATCTCCAATTATTTATTCAATAAAGTATCAAATCCATAAAGAGATTTTTTTTTTTTTTTTTTTTTTTTTTACTACAGCATATCTGAAATGTTACTATGAAAATGTACCCAAGTCAGTATCTTCAAAACAATTTTGAAATGAAAAGAATCAAAAATTAATAAACATTTATTTTAAATACCCACAAAATACTAAGAAGTATTTAACAAATTACTCACTTAACATTCTTATAAGGTATTAAATAAATTCTATTGGATGGCTTTATTTCCATAATTACAATTAAATAAAAAAATCTATAAATATAACAAAACAAATTTCAAGCTAAAAAAAATCACATAGTTTTGAGAAAAATTTTAATTATCTTTTAGGATATAAAAATATTCAAAACAGTTAACATTTTTTGTTAATATTCATATAATTTGGAACATACTCTGTTGTATTTAGTGTGTTCAAAAAATTTTTTATTAGAAAGTACACAATGATTTAGGAAATATTTTGAAAACCCAAGAGCAGATAAAAACATATCTGCTAAAATATACTAATAGCAAAGAATATAACATACCTGACCATCAGACTCTGATACATTAGTGTTGAGAGGGAGAAAAATAAGAAGTGGAGGGCAGAGTATTAAGGAATAGGGCTGTAATAAATACAATTACAGCCAAATCTGACAAATTTTGATTCCTGTTAAAATTTCATAAGTAATAATAACAGTTTACTACGTTATTAAAATAGACTACTTCGATATTGCACAATTGTTATGAACATTTGCTAATTAGTCAGAACTAGAAAATATTAGTTCACGAAAAAGTTTTTAATATAATTTGTTTTTAAATTATATTTATACTGATGTTAATTATCAGAATTTGTTTCACCAATATAATTAAATGTTACCTGTAATAAGAAGCAGAATAATTTTTTTAAAAAAATTAGATATTTATTTGTTATTAATTAAAATATATTAAATGTAATAGTAAACTAGTAATGTAATGTAATAAAATCAAATGTAATTAAATGCAATACTAATAAAAATCAAGGAAAAAAATTAATAAAAACAAGCAATATAAAAAAATGGATGTTTTAAAATCATACCATACATGTTGCTGTAATTCACTCTGCCCTGCATTCTTAAAACAGTAGATTTATAAAATTTAGTAACTAACATTTTATTAAAACAAAACAAAAAAACTTTGAAAAAACTTAAGACATAAGGTGTTTTTGTTTTTTTTTTCCCCCACCTTCTAAATAGAAAAGAGCAATCAACTGCTAGTTTACTGTTTGAGAGCCGAACAGAAAAAACTGTTTTTGAAACTATAGATGAAATTTAATTTGTCAAGACACTGCAATAAATAAATATTCAAATACCTCTAAGCTCTCTAGGTTGATTGGTGTTTTTACCACTAGTAATTTCTCCATTGGGACGAATAATCCCAACCTAAAAATCATGAATAAAATGATATATAAAAACTTATAACATATTCATTTGAAAATGCTAATGAAACCATAAAGAAACATAGAAACATACTTCTTTGGCAATATTTTCCAGTCCATGCTTCTTATAGTACTTAATAAGATCTGCTTTTACAGGTGACAGTGTTCGAACATTAGGATCAGAACTTTTATTTCCAACAGAGGTTGTTGCATTGTTTTGCCCTATGGATTAAAATAGACAATTATCTCATGAACTTCATTTTTTACAACACATTTTTTTTAAATTTCTGCAAACGATCAATTAATATAATACAACATATACAACTATTGCTACATATTTATAGAGGCATTTTTTTAAATATATTCCCAAAAGTATGTAAACAAAAGTTATAAAAAATTATTTTCATTTATACTAATCATTTGTTTTATATTTCCATTATCTATTAAGAAATATATTAAGTAGAAAAGGAAATAAGTAAGAAAATTAGAACGAATAAAGTTATTTCTAAATATCAAGCTTAACTTCAATTTTTATTGTATAGTTTTATTGAAGTTTTATCAAAATGCATGATCAATATTTTAAAAATATTTTTTATTATTTTTTTTTAAGAAATAGAAATATTAAAATTATCTCCTTTAATTTTCCCACTATATATATATATTGTGGGAAATATGTACAGAAAACATATACATATATATATTGTGGGAACACATACAGAAAATTCTAGTACATGTTCTATATATTTATAAAATGCAATACAGAATTTGAGTATTTTAATTTCAAAATTTCTAACATCTTTTCTGAAGGCAAGGCACCCATGATATGAACATTTGATATATGTATTAAAACAGAAATTAATATATTTACTAATATTCCAAATTTAAATTAAATACAGTTGTTTTATAATGCACTGCTGTAAAACTAATATATTAACAGAAATTAATATATTTACTAATATTCCAATTTTTAATTAAATACAGTAGTATTGTAATGTACTGCTGAACTGTATAATTAATATATTGTTAATTATAAAAGAATCTATAATCATTAAAATTTCATAGTCTGATTTTTTTATCCTTATTTTTCAGGAGCTCCCTTACTTTCTAAATATGTAAAATATATAAAAAAATTATTATTTTATTAAAGATCAGTATCTATTTTTAAATATATTTATAAAACATAAATACATTTATATTTTTCAACTTCTAAAACAAATTTTATATATCAGTATCTATCTCTATTATAAACATTTTAATTCAGATGTAACAGTAGTGAAAAGTTTTATTTGTTCTAGCCCTTTCAAAATTTTGAGTATCTGTAACTAATTTTACCACTTTATAAACATGCACACAACATAAAAATAAGGTACAGTGAAAGACTAAAAGTGCCCAACAGCAATACTTTACAAATAATGAAATCAATAGCATTTTTTCATTGTTATTGGCATACAAAGAAAAAAATTTTAAAATGCTTTAAAAGTTCATATAAAATAATTGCTTGTATATACTAATAGAGCTGAATAAATATGAAGTCAAATATCTTATAAAGTTTTCATTCTTAAAAAAAAATCAAAGATAATCTAGTGCTGATAATTTAAAAAAACATGACAAAATTTTATAAGAGCCTTCAAAATGATAATATATAACTACTTTATTAGAAGCTAATCTGAAAGACAGAAAATAAAATTAAATAATCATTCAGTAAATAGTTTCTTCTAGATATGGCCAATCCTCATAAAATTTTCACATCTTACCATCTTTGATAACACAAATGTTTGGTATAGCTAAATCTTATACTGAACCATATACCAAAAAAATTTCAATTCCTATTGCAGCAAAGAATAACATGCACAAAAGCTAAGTTTCATAAAATAAATAAAAAGATAGCTACTTAGTAATCAGAATTAATTCATTTCCTTTCATAACAATTATCCTCTTTTATGTCAAACAATCGATAAAAAGTAGTTTTAATGCTTTCAATGAGCAAAGAATTATGGAGTATCCAAGAAGTATAAGTTATTAAACAAAAATTTATATTCTTGTCTGGATCACATTTATTAAAACAGAAGCCCGCCACATCTACTTTTCATGGGTTAAGTAAAATTTTCAAAAATACTTGTCTTACCTTTTTTTTTTTTTTCCCCTTAGATTCCTCTTTAATATTATTATATTAATTTTTAAATATGATTTTTTTTTCATATCTGCCCCACTCTTTATTCAACTCCATAGTGCATTAATTTTACACTAAATCTTATTTTTTGCCATGAGCTGCAATTAAAGACCTTGGCCAGAGGCCAATGTGTAATAACTTATTCCATCACTCTGCTACTCTCTTATCTTTGGAACATAGAAGACAGGTAACGTAACCATTCTAATTTAATTGAGGAGGTTTTGTAACCTCCTCAATCAAATTATTAATTTTTTAGTAATTTGATTTCTTTTTTAATCAGACATAACTAAAAAATAGAAGTAAAATTAAAAATTAGAAGTTATAGTAAGAAGTATAGTAAGGAATTTATCAATATCTTTAAAAAATAAGTTTCTAGAAGAGTAAAGCTTTCTAAAAATATTATCATAATTATAATTTTGAATTGACTCTAATATAGTTCAAGAGGCTTTGAAGCTTAGTCTTTCGTTAAAAGTTTTTTAATTTCTAATAACAATGCTGTGTATCCAATACAAAGAAGTCTTCTAGCTAATTTTGATAAATTCAGTTTTGATCTAGTTGCAAAGGTTTCAGATTAGTAGATTTGATTTCTTTCTATTAGAATTGATTCAACTAAACCTATGCAAAAACTTAAACCTTAATATTTACTAAAGAAACTATTTAAGTTCTTGCAGAAATCAACAATTGTCTATTATGCAATTAGTATGTATATATATATATATATATATATATATATATATATATATATATATATTCCAAGTTTCCTTATAATATTTATATGCAGTAGCTTTAAGAGTAGAAACTAATAAAGCTTAAAGTATAATTTAACATTCCCTATCCTTCTTCTAATTCTAATATATAAAAAAAGGGGGGGTTAAGAATTATTGATAAATATACAGTAAAAACTGAAGGACCGGTAAGCTTATAGATTCAGTTTGTTTAAGTTCATTGGAGAAAATGCATTGCAAGCTTCAAATTTTCTAAGAAATGCTTTTAACATAGAAAAGTCTCTTAGAATTTTGATACTAGTTGAGCAATTTATTATTTCATTTAAATTTTGTAAGTATTTTTAGTAAAAATGTGAATAGCTAGATAGCAAATTTTACACATTTTAAATCAGTCTACAAAGAAATTTATTTATACAAGGATCTATTATAGGTCATTTAAAAAATGAGCCGTGAAGCTCAATATCAAAAGCAATCCTTTGCATCCACAACTACCTCAAGAGATGATTCACAAATTCTAGAAAGCTACATATTATAAAAATGCTCAAATTTCAGTTTTTAGAAAATTTTCATGTTTATGTCTCAAAAATATTTTAAGCCAATATCCCATTCTTTTTATTTTTAAAAATAAATTTTTACTTCATATTTTTTAAACAAAAGTTATTTATATAATCATCAGATGGGGGGAGGGATGATTTAACATAAATTCATACATTATAATTTTAAAGGCAAATTCTGACAATATTAAGAAAATGGAACAAAAACTTTTTAATTAACTGGGTTTTATTTTCCGAAATAAATTTATTTTACTACACTGAGTATTGAATTTTTATTTAATATAAAATAAATTAATATTATTCAGCATTTTATTTTTACTTAATATAAAATAAATTAATATTAAAGCCCTGAAATAGCTATCAAATTTTATCAACTACTTATTTTAGTAGTAAACATTTACTACTTATTATTTTAAGAATGTAGATAGTTATTTTAAAGTATCAAGATTAATTAAATTTCTAAAAAACAAAACGTTTTTACATTATGAGCAATAAAAATTAACTTTATATCTTCATGAAGAATCATACACAAATGAACCTATGAGGAATTTTGATAAACTGAAAGGCTAATCATGTTATTACTTTCTTTAACTTTATAAATCCATAATTATCTTGCATTTTATTAAAAATATTCATTAAAAAACATATATTCATTACATGGTGCACTTAGATAATACAAAATTCTCTTCCTATCAGTTAATGAATCAATATTTTTATAATTTCACAAAATCTTCTAAAATATAACATTTAACTGCATTCTAAAATTCTGATTACAAATTAAGCTTTAATATTAATTTTCATGAAAAATCATTAATCATAAAATACATCAACTTCTAAGGATTTATACTTTTAAAGAAAGTTTAATATGTAGAAGCTTTATATAAATAGAACTGTTATTTCTAATCATTTTTATCTAAAAGATTCTTGATTTAATCCCAAGTAAATAAAAATCATTTTTTTAAATCCTTTTATATTTCCATATTTTATTTAAAAGAATTGTGTTTTTAAGCACCAAATTTATAATGAAATTACAAGTTTTTAATAAGTCTTAAATTTTGTTTTCATAAATGATTAAATAATTTTTTTAAATACTTTTTAGATAAAAAAAATATCTAAAAGACATATATTTTGTTTTATTACATTACTTTATCAATAAAACCGTAGAATCAATAAGCTTCTAATTTTAATAAAATTACTTCTGGTTTTAAAAATATACATTTGCCATCTTATACTGAAATTTTAATGATAAAAAAATATAATTTTTTACCTTTTAATCATAAAGAATTTTAATAAAAGTAATAAATTAGAAACAAACTCATAAACAAAATAAATTATAAAACAAAAATATTCATAAAAAGTAATCTTTATTTGTTTTCACAAATCTTCAACATCTGCCAAGGATAGCTAATTATTCTAAAGCATAAAATTAGCATAAATAATTTAGATTATGATAAAAAAACTTTCAAAACACATATTCCTTTACAATCTTATCTTTTAACACAAAATACTTTGATAATAATGATTCATAAAATTTCAATTAATACACAAGATTTTAAAAAAGCAAGAAGAAATGTAAAAGCTATAAATTAAATTAAATAATGAACATTAGGAATGCAATTCTTAATTCTTTGTTACTTTAAATTTTGAATAAATCAAGAGAAAAATATTTATGAAAATTTTTTATGCAGGATCTAACAATAAGACTCATTTATGCAGAAGTTAGAGAATAACAGTCAATCTGGTACAATCAAAAATTAATATAACAGCTAAAAAAATTTAATTGTTAAAAGTCAAACATAACATAAACATTGCTTAAAGATTAAAACCATAAAACAAATAAATGTTCTTTTTAAAAAAATATGCTGTTAACAAATTTATTTTAAAGTCATAAATAATTAAATATAAATCTAACCATGATAATTAGATTATGAAATGTACTATTTAACAGGAAAATTATGAGATTATTATTAAAATTGAAAGGAAAATTTATTAGTTTAAAAGTAAGTAGCACCTTCTAAAAAAAATTGTTTTTGTAATAATGCAATGTATTTACATTAAAAACAAAGGAGACTGTAAAATCAAAAAGTTGTATCTCTGCATCTGTTATTAAGTTTCTGTTCCATTAACAAATTCAATAATGATACAATTGTTTATATTATGAAATTTTTATGTTTCGTTAGTATTGTAGGGTAACTAAAAAACATTTTTTGTAGATAATGCCATTTGGTATTAAATTCTAAAACAAACTATATTCATGAGATAATAATAATCTTGCCTTACGCAAGCAACTAAACAGATTTTACAGAAATATTAATTATACATGCTACACAACATTTTACCAGACTTTCACTTTTACGAATATTAAAATAAAAGTATACATATTATAATAAATCTAAGCAAATAATTAAAATGCAATTAAAAGTACCAAAGCGATATTCACCAATCGTCAACACTTTCATAGCTATGAACTGAATTCCATCATATAAATATTTGTAAAAATTCCCAACAATAAATAACTTATTACTTTCATTTAAATTTTATTAAACATAAATTCTCATTTCAATTTTAGTTTAATTAATAAAAAATCTGATATATCAACATATACATGAATTAATTAAAAAAATTAAGACCCTAAGCAATCAATAGGAAAAAGATTATTTTTCGAAATATTTATATTAAAAATCGGGAATTCAGCCACATTTATGATAAAGAAATGTATATTTTATATTCACTTTCATTATTTTACTTTTTCATTTGTTTTGAAACTACAACAAATGGAGGGATTACTGAAACTAAACTGAGCTAATTGAACGCATGGATCGGATTTCAATGCCACACTTCTTGATAACCAAATTAATTTCATCTGGAATTAGTAAGATTGAATTCAGTTACTCATACAGTTTTATCAATATACAATAAAATGGGAATAGAAGTATTTGAAAAATAATAATTCATGTACATGTTTTCGGTAAGAAAATGTCAATGTAAACAAAAAAAAGGCTTTATGTACCGGAACATGGAAACGCAACAATGAACTCATTTTAACACTAAAAATCAATAACGTGTCAAATATAAAATCCCTAAGATTATAATAAAGCTATACATCATAACACAATGCACGTTTGTTTACTACAGGATAACATACCTTCATATTCCCAAAGATTTACCAGTGAAGCGGCACTATGGGACATGATTAAGGCGATGTTTTGGATTTAGTAAATTTGAAATAAGATTTTATTATTTGCTTGATAAAACTTGATATAGCATAACTAAAGTCTTTATTTTGTTCCAGCCTTGATAATAAATCGATAAATTCGGTTTTTCTGTTAATTTATTCTGAATTAATAATTTATACACATCAAGATGGCGACCGCGCAATCAAATTGTTAAAAACATGTGTATTTAAAATTAATTTTTTAAAACCATTTAAAATAAAAAAACAATATGAAATCAACGAAAGTATTGTAACTAGGCAACTTAAGATACAACAATACGCATCTACATAACTTCAAACGCTACATATCTAACAAAAAAAAATATTTTTTGATACAGAGAGCGAAACGTTTCACGTTGATGCCCGCTAATTTCGATCCGAAAATGAGAATTGAGCAGCTTAGCTTGCGTACGATTCGCTTTCCGCAAACGAGCTTGGCGGTGGTGTCACAGAAACAGATCTTATTGGTCAAAACAACTTCACGTGACATGCGTGTAGGGAAAATTTTCCCGACCAGCAGAAAACTTAGTTTCTTTTCATCATAATTTTCGGTAAAAAGCTTTGGAAAAATATTTTCTAGCAGCTCAAAATTCAATTCATCAATATCTTAAGATTCTCAATAAATATGAATAATATTTGTATAAGATAAAATTGCTTTTCAGAAGCGGAAGTTGTGTTAAAAAAAAAAAAAGAAAGCGCATTTAAATGCCAGTTACAGTTATAGCTCGTTTGATAAAACACTTAATAACGGCGAAATGTCTCTTGGCGTTGGAATATAAAATAAAAAGAATAAGAGATAATAAATTTTTATGCAAAATAAATGCAATAAATTTAAGCTATCCGATTTTAAAAGATTTAAAAATATTTTAATTTGAAAAATGATAATTTTATGAATCGATAATAAAAACGGTCATGTAATCACTATGATTCAGAATTTCATGAACCTAATTTTAAACCTCGCCTATCAAAATATAAATGAATTTCCTTGAAATAAAAATACAATGAGCAAAATATATTCTTTCAAGCTTTTTTTTTATTTAAAAATAATATTTGAAAAGTCAGGTTAAAATCTTTTTGGGGAATAATAATCTAATTAACAGTGAACCAATGACACGTTAAATCAACGATGGTAGAAGGTGGAAGAATGAATAATGTTGTTGTTTTTTTGTTTGTTTGTTTGTTTTTGCTGTCGTAAGTTAATTGATTTTTTTGTATTAATTGTACTGTGGTGAAGCTTTATAAGCCAGATAATAGCTTCGGGACAGGAGTGATTACTTTTGTCTAGTAGTCATATTACTCGGCTACGAACCTAAGTGTTGCGAGTTCGGTCCTTGCTTTATTCAAATCCTCACCACATCTCCCAGATTCATTTAATTTGAATCCAAATTACCCTCAAATGTACATTTGATGTACTATTCAAAAAAATTCCTTCTTTATAGACAGTCCCTGTATGTTTAGCTACTATCAGGCGTTTGACCACTCTCTTAGATCCTGAAAACTCCACTTCATTAAATGGGACAACTGCTGTGAAATTCGCCAATCGCAAACATCTTTATCAATTGTTTGTGTTAACTACAAGTTGAATCGAATATTATTGATTCATAAACTATATGCAATAGTTTGAAAGAGATAAAATGTTTGAACTTTTTAAAAGAATATTAGTCACTTAAAATTTAATAACTCCCGAAGACATTGTAAATCAGCAACTTTGAATCATATGCCATACACACCAATAGTTAAGGAAACTGATGTTCCGGTCTTACTGCAATGCATGTCAAAAGATGATAATACAATTATATTTAACCAATATATGCTGAAAGCTAAAAAATATGATAATTCTATCCTAAAAAAATTTGTATTCTTTAAGAGTTGTCAACTAATGAAATTTACAGTTGAAATTCTTCTGAATAGAAATTACACAAGTTCTGGTTTAAATTCAAAACATAAGCATTAAAGCAGAAATAGTTAATTGGAATTACTTTCTCAAAAAAAAAAAAGAAGAAAAAAGAAAAAAAGGGTTAAAACTTGAATATTCTTAAAAATCCTAAAAATAAAGCTCTCAAAATTTTTGCTGTAAAACAATGAGGGTTCAGGTCTAAAAAACTTATCAAAATTGCAAAATTGCTTAACTATAATATACAAAGTTTTTGACACGAAACTCAAATCGTGTAATATTTATTCATTTTATTTTTCTATGGACTGATTTAGGCCCCCTTATCTGAATTTCAAATGTAATGGGGTCAATTCACGGTTACGTGTCAGGTACCAAACAAACCGCTTCTGTTCAATTTTCAACCGTTCTGTGCATGTCGTGATGTCTGCTGATAACTAACGAAACCATTGTTTAGTAAATATTACGCTAGCCGCATTCAATTGCATCCCAAGAAATCTCAGGAAAAAATTGCTCAATTTTCTTGCTAATGGGGTCAATTCATGTGACGTAAAAGTCACATGTCATGTACTTCTTGCGCATGGCATTTAAGTTTCATCCGTTCGTCGATAAGTCTGCCATTAACGTTCTCCGCCAAGTATGAAGCAGATTTTTTTGTTTACATTTGAAGTTATAATTTTTGAGTCATTTTCTTTCCTCTTATTATGTCTTAACAGAGGAAATACTGGTGTGCTGATGGGTGCATGCTTTAATGCGAAACACAAGAGTGACTGTCATGATAAAATGTTTCCTTTTAACAATCCTGACTTGGGTTGATAGCTTTGGTATAGATTTTTTCAAGCCTTCAAAGTCGGTGATATGCTCCGATCATTTTGAAGAATTCATTGAATGTGTGTCCATTTATTAAATATAACTGTTCCAGTAATTTGTTAGAAAAACTCTTCGAAGAAAAAGAAATCTGTAAGCGATTTGCCGTCAAAAACAATCAAACAAAATCGTGAGTGCATTTCTAATTTACTTTATTCACATTTGATGAAATTTCTGATCATTTTGAATACGCATAAAAGGTTTTAAAATGTTTACATGAATATTACATTGCATTTCTTTATTTTACAAAATCTTATCTAAATTTAATTAATGTAAGTAAACAAACTCCTGTTGCAAAAATAACAACTGCTATAATGCTAACCTTAGGTGAAAATGAATATTACTAGTTTTCTAATTACATTTGCAGGTTTATGATGGATTCAAAGTGAATTTATATCAAACTACTTTTCTATTGCTAAAAATGAAATGTCAATAGTTTATTGTAATTAAACTGAAATTGGCTGTTATCATAATATCCTGTTATAACACTGTGCACCTCAGTGATTTCTATTTTAATAAATAAAAATCTTTTCATTGAAAATCAATTTCCATATCAGCATTTATTATATAATTTTTATTCCCTACTTCATTGCTACATGCATGTCTCACTTTTTTTTTTTTTTTTTTCTATTTCTTTAACATATTAATTTCGAATTATAAAATTTTGTGAAAGCATAAAAGTGTTTCTTTCAACTCCTCTTTATATCCTGTTTAACTTCTCTCTCTCTCTGTCTGTATGTATATATATATATATATATCATGACCTTATTCTTGTTTATTAAATTTACTGTATTGTATGTTTTTGTTTTATTTTATGATATTCACTCAATGTAATTTTTATCAATGTAACTTTAGCATTTAAAAAAAATTTCATAAATGTTCTGCTTTAAAGGTATATTGCTCAACATTATGTTATTATTTGTGATAAAAAAAAACTGTTCTTTAGTATCTAGGATGTTTTGTCGAATAAAATTAATTTCATCATTTACATTGACATTCTTGTCATACTGTGTTTATATTATTTCTAAACTAGAAAAATAAATGTTGATAAATAGTAAATATTTTTTTTTAGTTTTTTGAATTAGTGAGTACATTAAAACATACATTTCATCAAATTTTTTTCAAATAATTATCACATATATTTTATCTCTTTCACTCTCTCTCTATATATATTCGTAATGTGTAAATAAAAATTACGAAAGCGTGATTTTGTTAGTTTTCCTTTAATGATTTCTACGAATTAAAATGAAATTATTTATTCATAAGTTGCATAGATTTAAAAAAAGGTATCCATACCTTTTATATTTCATAATTTGAAATTGTAAACATAATTTATTCAATATATACTAATTTGAATTTCATGTTCTTTCCTCTGAGCAAACTGAAAACATCAAAGTCTCAATATTTTTAAAAGTAATTACATAAGAAAAAAAATATAATAATTTTATTAGTAAGCTTTAAAGCATTAACTTATCTAAGAATAATAATTATTTTTAAAAAGAACTAACTGGGGGAACTATATTCATAAGATTCAACAATATTTAAGTAATATGTAAAAAAGAACATATGTAATTTTTCAAAAACACTTCCATAGTCATTTGTCAAAATGTATCCTTTGGATGAAAAAAGGAGGGATAAAAGGAAAGAATAAAGCGGCACCAAACGAATTAAAAAGCGATGTTAATTAATTATGCAAAAACAATAATTCCATTGAAATTACTAATTAAAATTTTAATATAAAAAATAAAATTATTAAGAAAATTTGGAGAAAATAATTCAAAATAATATCTTTTTTTAAAAAAATCAGAAGTTTTTAATAATTGATCAGCTAGCGTAATATTTACTAAACAATGGCTTCGTCAAAGTTATCAGCAGACATCACGACATGCGCAAAAAGGTTGAAAATTGAAGAGAAGCGGTTTGTTTGGTACCTGACACGTCACCGTGAATTGACCCCATTATAAAGGTAGCTGTAAAACCACACCATACTGTCACTTTTTCAGGATGCAAGGGTTGCTCCTGGATAACATGAGGGTTTTCCTCTGCCCAAATTTGACATTGTGGGTGTTAACTTACTCATTGAGGAGAAAATGGGTCTCATCACTCCATAGAATGTTCCATGACCAAGTTGTGTCAACCACCATTCGAGCAAGGAACTGAAGTGCAAAAGTTTTACGAACCTCTAAATCCCCGTCCTGCAACAAATGCGCAGACTTAATTTTGTATGGATAAAAATGAAAATTCTGCTGTACGACTTTTCTTACAACTGAATACGGCATATCCAGAACACGGAAAACAACTGACAAACTCACACTATTATGCGGCGACTGACTGCTGGCTTCAACGAGCGTGGTTGCAACATTTTCGACGCTGGAAGACGGGATATTTTTTCGTTCTCTACCTGAAAGAATGCCAAGTTGGACAATTTTTTCAAATTTCTGCGTCATCTTGCGTAGGGAACTTGAAAACATTGGACCTCTTCGTATCTGTTCCATACGACGAAATTCATTTAGAGCTGCAACGGAGTTTTATTGGTTCTGGTAGAACAATTTCACCAGTAGCGCTTTTTCTTGCAACGTAGGTATGACGAACAGAGAAGAAACTAATGTTCGTGCAGAATCTGCCTTCTTTTCTTCCAAAGAAAAATGCGAATAGACATGCTCTATAACCCAAATTATGTTTCACATTTTCAATATATGCAAATCAGTTTGTGTTACAGCGTCATCTATTGGTGATTTTTTGTACTAATATTTTTTAATTAATAAATGTAAAGTGCATCATCTGAATAATTCGTAGTTCAAATTTTATCTTATTTGGACCAATAGAACACATTTTAGAGCCCTCTGAAGTAGGTAACTTATTTCTTGCAAATCTTGTATATTATTTCGCTAATATTATTTATTTAGCGTTATTTGTATTTTGTTCAGTACATTCAAAATAACAGTTATCACAGAACTTGACTCAAATTAAGAGCTCCATATGCAAATAAGAAAACGGTTTGTAAGACAATTACAATAAAAACATGCAAGCTTATCATTTGGGATAAATGCACGCTGTCAAGAAAAATGGCTTTTGAAATTCTTGATCGTGCAATTCGTGAGTTGCAAAATGACAGCAGAATTATGGGAGGGGTTATTGTTCTATTATCAGGTGAATTTCATCAGATCATTTCAAGCAATAATAATAGCTGCAGATAACTACAGTAGATGAGTTTAAACGCATGTCATAAATCATAAATCTGTCTGAAAGAAAGTTTTGATGACTAACGTGCTAATATTTATTCATTGATATCGTTTTTGAAAACTCCGAGCAGAATGTTTGCTTAGCCTAGGCCAGTGATGGCATGCGACACAATAATTTAGGCACGTCACCGATCAAAACGGTTTGCCTTTTAGTTAAAAAAAACAAAGTTCAGTATAAAGTAATTCGAACAAACGCCAGTGATTGGTCGCGATGCACGGATGCATATTTCCATTCCCTGCAAGTGCAATAAAAGACAGAAATAAACAATCGACGTCTATGATTAAATATGTTAGCAAAAATTGTCATATGAGCGTGGCAATGTCATTGATTGGCATAGTAAGTCCTTTCAAGAGGTCGAGTTTTTGAAGGAAGCCTTGTTAGCATCCGCGTTCTCACTTTTTCAGGATTTTTACAATAAAGGTAATTCAGCACATCAAAGATATTCCTCTATCAAGAAACACAATAAAAGAAATAATCTTAAAACTGGCGGAAATGTAACAGATGACACACAAGGAAAAAGGTTTGGGGTGCCGGCGCTCGATTCAATTCTGGAATTTCACTGAATTATTCACTAATAAGCCTTGTGTTCTAAGAGTGGATTAACATCTTTTGATAATGTAATGGCGTTAGTCACAAAAATAGTCAACCTCATATCGTCGCAGGCTTTAAATAAACGAAAGTTTGATGCTTTGTTGAACGAAGTCATACATAATGGCTCACTAATGTATAATAATGTTCGCTGTTTGAGCCTTGGGAACTTACTTCAAAGATTTGTTGACTGCTTGAAAGAAATCAGACTGTTTCTGAAAAATTAGGGGGAAATTGAACTATAGTTGTTGGATATTATGTGGCTTCAAAATTATGTTTTTTACAGACATATGCCAACATTTAATCAATGGGGTCAATTCACGGTCACGTGTCAGGTACCAAACAAACCGTTTCTGTTCAATTTTCACCCGTTCTGCGCATGTCGGGATGTCTGCCGATAACGTTGATGAAACTATTGTTTAGTAAATGTTACGCTAGCCGATCAATAATTAAAAACTTCTGATTTTTTTTAAAGATATTATTTTGAATTATTTTCTCCAAATTTTCGTAGTTATATAATTTTATTTCTTATATTAAAATTTTAATTAGTATTTTCAATGGAATTATTGTTTTTGCATAATTAATTAACGTCGCTTTTTAATTCGTTTGGTGCTGCTTTATTCTTTCCTTTCCCATATCCTCCCCCCCCCTTTTGTTATCCAAAGAGCACATTTTGACAAATGACTATGGCAGTGTTTTTGAAAAATTACATATGTTCTTTTTTTACATATTATTTAAATATTATTGAATGTTGAATCTTATAAATATAGTTCTTTTTAAAAATAAATCATTACTCTTAGATAAGTTAATATTTTAAAACTTACTAATAAAATTATTACATTTTTTTCTTATGTAATGATTTTTATTAATATTGAGATTTTGAGGTTTTCAGTTTGCTCAGAGAAAAGAACATGAAATTCAAATTAGTATATATTGAATAAATTATGTTTACAATTTCAAATTATGAAATATAAAAGGTATAGATACCTTTTTTTAAATCTATGCACCTTATGAATCAGTTATGTCATTTTAATTTGTAGAGACCATTAAGGGAAAGCAAACAAAATTACAGTTTCATATTTTTTTATTTACACATTACAAATTATATATATATATATAAAATATATATTATAATTATTTGAAAAAATGTGATCAAATGGATGTTTCAATGCACTCACTAATTCAAGAAACTATTTATCAACATTTATTTTACTAGACACTAAGAAAAAATATAAACACAGTATGACAAGAATGTCAATGTAAATGATGAAATCAATTTTATTCAACAGAAACATTCTAAATACTAAATAACAGTTTTTCTTTTATCACGAATAAAAACATTATGTTGAACAATATACTTTTAAAGCAGAACATTTATGAAATTTTTTTAAATGTTAAAGTTACATTGATAAAAATTACATTGAATGAATATCATAAAATAAAATATACAATACAGTAAATTTAATAAACAAGAATAAGGTCATGATATGTATATATATATATATATATATATATATATATATATATATAGAGAGAGAGAGAGAGAGAGAGAGAGAGGTTGAATAGGATATAAAGATGAGTTAGAAGAAACACTTTTATGCCTTTACAGAATTTTATAATTCAAAATTGATATGTTGAAAAAATAGAAACAAAAAGTGAAACATGCATGTAGCAATGAAGTTGGGAATAAAAATTATACAATAAATGCTGATATGGAAATTGATTTTCAATGAAAAGACCTGTATTTATTAAAACAGAAATCACTGAGGTGCACAGTGTTATAACAGTGTATTATGATAACAGTCAATTTCAGTTTAAATACAATAAATATTGACATTTCATTTTTAACAATAGAAAAGTTGTTTGATATAAATTCACTTTGAATCCATCACAAACCTGCAAATGTAATTAGAAAACTAGTAATAATGCTTTCTGGAGCCATCCGTTTTGCTCTTTTGTTATTAGACATGATTACCCAGCAATAACTGAATAGCATGAATTACGAAAAGATAACTTTAAGGTTAATAATAAAAAAGTAAAACCTCATAATGCATTTTATTATAATGTCAAAAACTAAAAATCAAATGCAAAAATTATTTAACGTTAATTAATGGTTTTTATTCTTAACTAATTTATATACTTAATTAAATGACATGTGTTTTCAAAACTTA
>JAPMOR010032542.1:394804-413701 GCA_026543865.1 Argiope aurantia | reverse complement strand
ATATATATATATATATATATATAGCATTCAATTTATCAAATTAAGAGCACGTTTAATAAAATACATCAATTATATATATATTATAACAGTCAATAAGAAAACTAAATTTTCAGTTGTTAGTAAAGATTTCACTTATTAAATAAATCTTTAAGAAATTTATTCCCTTTCACCTAAGTTTAGCATTATAGCAGTTGTTATTTTTGAAGCAGGAGTTTGTTTACTTACATTAATTAAATTTAGATAAGATTTTTCAGGAGCCCCAGCCATAAAACTTTAAGGCACAAATAAAAAAATTGTCACCATGATGGATTTTATTCGCACTTTTGTCGCTAAACTGAGTGTTTTCAGAAACGATATTATTACAGGAAACTACAAACTTGGAAAAAAAATATCAAAAATATCACTTCCCAAATTTGAAAAAAATATCAATATTATATATCAAACTTAGATGTATATGAGAAACCAGATAAATAAAAAGTTATTGAAGAATTTATTTGCGTTATTGATTCTTCAATCAAGGAATTTTCAGCGAGATTTTCTCAGTTCAAAGAATTATTGGAAGTTTATTATGTACCTCGATGTGATTTCATTTGATAAACTGAATTTGTCCCCATTCGATTGGTGGGAAATTGAAGAATTTGAAATGCAACTAATTGATTTCAAATCTAGTTCAGTATGGATTTAAAAATTTATTGAAAGAAGAGAAAAATTGGAATAGATTGAAGCAGAAAGATTAACAAGCGATATAAGTAAAAATGACAGTAACGAAATTTTGGAAACATGGAATTCGATTCCAGACACATTTAACTGTTTGAAGAAGCTGGCTTATGCTATTTTAACAATATTTTCATCTACTTATGCCTGCGAGTCATTATTTATAGAGATGAATAACATTAAAGACTCGCTTAGAAACCGTTTGGCAGATGACTCCCAATTCAGCATACATTCTGCTAAAAGTAACATCTTACAATCCTAATATAAGATATTTGTCATCTAATCTGCAACAACAGAAGTCTCACTAATGTTACTTTAATTTGAATTCCACATAATTAAAACATTTACTACTAGACAGTGTAAAATGTATTTTTTCGTAGTAAAGAAAAAGTTTTTAGTTGTTAGTACTTAATTTTATTATTTTCCCAATAATCACAAATCAAAATTATTTGACGGCACGTCTCTACCTCATTGAACATTTCTTTAGAAAAAATGGTACGTTGATCCATAAAGGTTCGCAACCCCTGGCCTAGGCAATGGAAGATCCCTCCTCCCCCCCAAAAGATTAAATTTAATGTCTAATTTTTAAGTGTCGATATCTTATATGAAAGAATTAACGTGAAATGTCTTCACAAATATTTTTAAAAGTAAATCCGGACCATTGACAGCTTTAAGAAAGCGCAATTTTAGCTTTCAAAATAGAAAACTTTATTAAAATAAATTAAACTATCTTCAAATAGATATAAGAAAATTCTAATACATATGAATTTTTTGATACCATAATAATTTGCAATCTTACATAATTTTTGAATTTTTTTTAATTCACCTGGAAGTCACCGTATGTATTGAATCTGTACATTAATTCATCAATCATGTTACTCAGAAATTTAGATCCACTTAAATTACATAATGAAGCATGACACTGGTCGAAAAGTTTATGTCAAATATAATTCGATCTCTCTCTAATATATAAAATGAATTTTTATTTGTTCTTATCTTATGCTCTGCCGTACGGTTCAACCTATTCCGATGAAACTTGGTAAACTTATTGCTTACCCCTCGTTGAAGGTGTTATGCATAGTACAGTTATCATATCTAATATATAAAAATGAGTTTTTGTTTGTTCTTATTTTATGCGCTGCCGTACCATTCAATCGATTCAGATGGAACTTTGCCAACTTATTGCTTGCACTTGCGCGAAGGTTATATTTTAAAATTGACAATTGACAAAAGACAAACAATAAACAGTAAACGGCACATATCATTCGGAATTAATCGCACATATATCAAACAAAATAAAATTATAATGATTGACGTCAATCGATGTGAGTGATGCGGTAAGATGCGAGGCAACTATTCTTAACGGAGAGTCGATTGGAGAAGATGAGCTCATTCCAAGCATTCCCATTATTCCCATTGACATGCCGTTTGATTTCAAACAACTGCAGTTTCTCATTCGGCTTGCATTCTCGATGAGCATCAACAAGGCGCAAAGTCAATCACTTGAAGTGTGTGGATTGAACACATGGCCATTTTACACTAGATGCTTACGAGTCATACAAACAAGAAATTTATTTCTTTTTGCTGAGCACGGACAAAAAATGTCTACCCTAAAGCACTTAAATAATAAAATCAAACTACATAGAATAAATATTTTTTGTACTTCTCCTTTTAAATTTCAATGAATGTATTCATTGCCGATAAGAAAAATATCGTTCTTTCTATCACTCCTGATTAAACAAGACAGTTATTTTAAATTTCAAACGATATTTCCAAAATTATTTCTTTCGCGACGGCAACGTGCCGAGTACCAGCTAGTAGGTAGTAATAAAGAGAAGAACTTTCACATTCCTCGCCGTCTTCTTATCTTAAGCGATGTTATTTTCAACTTTCAAAGCGTTCAATTTCCCGTTTATTTTGAATAACTAATAACGATTAATAAAACTCACAGACAATTCTTTTAAATTTGCCATTTTCAATTAGAAACTTCACTCTTTTCCGGCGACTGCAAATTCCAGAGTGGAAACTCCAAAAAAAGATACATATATGTGCAAAACAGTGAAACTAAAGATTGTACTTATCTGAAAACACTAAAGAAGTGATCAATCAGATTTTATTGGCCCTACTGCTACTTTATTTATTTATTTTTATACTTTCTCGTATAGTGAGTACAGAGAAAGTATATAAATAATAATAAAAAATTCGAGATTCTGACGAATCTGCAAGTTCTAGACCTCCATGAGTTCGAAAAATGCAATTTTGGAAAATGTTCGTCTGCCAGTGACAATGATAATTAAAAAATGCTTTTATCCAAATGAATGAAATTCGGCACGCTATCTTTATACCAACTTTGGGAATACCTATTAAATTTTGAGCAAATTCCGCTCAGAGGAAGTCTGTCTGCCAGGCTATTCGAATATAATTTAACAGATAATTACAAAACAAAGACAGCTAGATAGATACGATTCGGTGCACATAATTAACATCTATAACCTAATATTAACATCTAGACACCTTTCGAATTTCAGCCAAATCCAACAAGGGATTGACCATCTGTCGGTCTGTACTCAGTCTTGGATCCAAACACATACGAACCGACTCACAATCCATTCGACCAACACCCTTGCGAGTGGTCCACTTTTCCTTTTCGGCATTCTCCACCTTCAGGCGACGGTGTCGAAATCTTTACTGACGGTTCTAAAATGGGCAACCGTGTGGGGTCAGCAATTGCATGTTTTTACTTCGGCAAACTTGTCTATGTTGATTCTCACCGTCTCGAAGACCACGCAACAGTTTTCCAAGCCGAGGCCTATGCATTTTTCATGGCCCTGGAATACATCGACAAAATGAACTCATGGAGCAAGGCTTCAATCTTCTCAGACTCACTCTCACTGCTCTCAGCTCTTGCTTCACCAAACCACAAGAGTTGGATGCTGAAGCAGCTCACTGATAAAATCAAAACAGTCAATACCCACCGCCGACTTTCTTTCCACTGGGTGAAAGCTCACGTAGGCGTGGTTGGTAAGGAAGAAGCTGACAAACAGGCCAAACTTGGCACAAGCAAAAATACAATCGACTCACCTGTCCCCAGATCTCTTAACACATTAAAAGCCTACATCCGGCGAAATATCATCGTCGAATGGCAAAACGAATGGGATTCCACCACCAAAGGTCCACAGACCCATCAATACTTTCCAAAAGTCTCCACCAAGAGAAAATCCTACCATCCTGACATTATCCAATTCCTCTCTGGGCATGGTAGATTTCCTTCATACTTCAAAAAATTCGGCATCACTGACAATCCTCTCTGCAATTGTGGTGAAGTCGGCACCCCGGACCATTACATTTTCGAGTACACATATACTCAATCTTTCAGAAATAAAATCAAAAATTTTCCAACAAGAGATCAACTAATTCAAAATCCCACGAACCTTCATATCATGCACCAAATCGTCTCGTGGGTAAACGATTACTTTCCTCGGCTCTAAGTAGCCGCCGTTGTTTGCTCTGCCAAACGGGTGGGCTGGGTGTTTTCCTTGACTAAGATCCATGTGGATAGCTTATAGTGGGTAATTTTCGGGTTCCACCATCTTCACCAACGATGTGCTTCGTGCAAGGTATTGGGGTGGATACTCCGTACTTAATGTCGGTCTGTACTTTCAGAAACACGCAAACGTGATAACTCAAAGACGCAATGACTGAAGTGTATCAAATTTGGTATGGTATTTTGTGACTACAAATCTAGTTCTGAGTCAAATTTTTGTTTCAATCGGTTGAGAAAAACACGCCTGAAATACAAATTCGTTTTTTGAATACTATTAACCACATGCCAGGGATTAATCGCCAAATTTCTTGCAAAGGATTCAGTAGAAATGCTATAATCAAGCCAAAGTTTAAAATTTAGTAACTATTTTACACAAATGCCATGCAAGGCGTTCTCTAGGATAAAATCTTTATTAAAGAGTATGCGAGAAAAAAAAATTTTTTTTGGAGGGGGGGAGACCACTCTTGCTGGTTTTCTTAAATAATTAGATGATATCTTCCATTTCAGGAATACACCGTCTTAATGATTCATTTAATAATTATAGGACACTTTTGGTGCTTATGGAGTGTACATGATTTTTATATCTAATTATAGAGCCTTTGAATTCAGTGCCTTGAAGTTCAGCTTATGAATTTCAGAAGTAATAATTCAATGTATGTGAAACTCGCGGGAGCCATCGTTAAAGGGTTAATTAAATTTAAGAGATTTAAAATCTCTTATGGAAGTTGATAATAAGTACTCAAAAACTGTGCAACGTAAGACAATGTATTTTCCTTTTTCTTTCGTGCAAATAGAATTGATAAATGCAGTGGTATAGTAGGTACAGCGGCTGGTATTAAGATAAATTTCAGTCCAGATATCTTTGGGATTAGAATTTATTTTGTTAATATTATTCTATTTACAAATTATATTATATTGTTATGGTATATAGCAGGAAAACTTTTAAGCATTTCTTTTAAAAACTGATTTTATTTTTTAATAAGTTCTGCAGATTAAGTCTGATTGAGAATTATAGTGACCAATCCTTTATTTTGAATTATTTTAATGAATATCCTTAATATTTTTCTTTATATTTATCAAATCTCCAAAAAAAAATTTAATCTTGAAATTTGAAGAAAAGATGTATCTAAAAATTATTCAATTTGTTTTGAATATCAATAATGGAAAAGACCTATTCAATTGCTTTGAAAGTGAAAACAAATTATTATGCTGTTTAAAATGTAATCGCATATTCCGTTTACACTGCAGTTTCGAATTAAATTATTTTTGTATAAAATATATATGCCTTATGTATATTTCTACACTGAAACCGTGCACTGTCCAATGGATATAAAAAATATATCCATTGTAAAGTGGCAATCCAGAAGAAGAACATTTCACAAAATTTAAGGCGTTGTATTTATAAGGCAGAGTATACATATTCTAAAATATTTTTCAGAGACTATTTGAAGTCATGCATTGTCCGGAATTAATGCCTCTATAATAAATTAAAATTCGCTTCTCGAGTTCAGGCATTTAAAAGAATGTCTAACTCAAGCAAAAATGCCTATATATAGTCTAAAAGTAATTTTAAAGATTTAATACTAGGGTTAAAGTGTTAATAGTGGCAACAATACTGTTAAGATGTTAAGCAACTAAACCAAATAATGTTGCGTATACTGCATGTTAGCTACATATCTACCTTACCTCATAGCAGGTTCTTTCTTCCTACATCACGAGCTTGCGGAGTGACGAGAAGAACTAAACCCTATGTTTGTTTGCAGTCTAATACAGTGTTCTCACGATGTTTCCGAAACGAGAACAATGGAATTGGATAAAGATTGAAAGTGCCAGAAATCGTACAATACAGCAATGTCATCAAGGTCATCAAGAGGCTTGCGGGGAATATGCATTGACTTACAGAACAGTAGCAAGGTGGGTAAAAGCCTTCAACGAAATATGCAAAAATGTGGCAGACATGCGTCAACAGCGGTCGACGCCATACGATTCGTGCTACCCCAGCCATAGAATTAGCGTATACAACTGTGCTTCACAATCTGAAGGAACATCTGAGCATGCGAAAAAGTTCTTTACGATCGGTTTTACATGATTTGACGGAAATGTAGAAATGGCCTTGATACGATGCTGCTCGTAATTACTTCGAAAGCAAGCAGGGAAAGAGAGTCTTTCTTGCGCTGTATCATTATGGTGGATGAGACATGGAACAAATCGTACGCCACAACTGAAATGTCTACCGAATAAATATCATCATTACGAGTCACCACGTAGATAAAAAGTTCGTCAGAACACCAGCAATGTGAAAGTTATGATTATTCTCGTATACGACTATGATGGCATTATTTTGATACGTACGGTTCCACCGCAGCAGACTGTTAATGCGGAGTTTTATTGTTCATTTTTCGCATACAGACTAGCTTTGAGAAAAAGGCGGTGACACTTTATGCAGAACCCCATTATTATTTTGCTTAACAACTGGCTCGATCACACACAATCCACGTTGAGGCTGGTTTATTCGATCGATGGGCCTGGGAAGTGATATCCATTCACCGTACTCCCCAAATTAAGTCCTTGTGACTTTGACTCGATTTCTAAGACGAAGGAGCCACTCCGCAGCACTCGCTACAGAACTGTTCCATAAATTCTTCAGGCAATAGATTGCTGCATTTAAATCACCAATAGAATAAACAGATAACAGGTTCTGCTACAGTTGGCAATGAATTGTACACAAAGCTTTTGATTACATATTGAAGGAAAATAAAACTTAGTAACGTGTATCTCTTTTATATCATCTATAAGTGAATAATTTCCACTATCAAAATTCCAATCCTGTAACTAAACAAATTTTGGTAGCAATTTCACTTAACTTTATTTATAATAAAGATAACTATGTGTTTGCGTGTGTGAATAAATAGACTATTTCACCTAAAGCCACCAACCTTGATATGTATATACTTTGGAGGTGAAAATATGCACTTTTAATTAGAATTTTAATTAAAAACTAAGCAAAATTTTGATGTTATTTACGCACTAATTTTCGAAAAGTTTAGAGTAAGGAAATAATTTTTACGTCATCTTAACATTCAGGCAATATGTTTTTAATTATATCAACTTTTTTGCCACATAAATTTTTTACTATATTTAATCAATCTTTTTTTAAAAAAATTAAGTAGATTTTCCAACAAGAATCCCAAGGTTTCTGGACGATATTACATGTGCTACAAATGATAATACAAAAACATAAGAATTCTGGAAGAAAACAAAGTTATTGAAGAAAATCGTAATTAAAGTTGGGAAGTGTTTCTTCGTCTTTGTTTTACAATCCGAATTACTAATCTGTCCTTAATGTAAGTCATTATTGTTAAAGCAGATTCCAGGAAAGCAAGCGATATGTCTTCTTAATTCTGGGTAAAATCTGTTAAAAATGAAGAAAATTGCCAAATTTTATGTTGTTTTAGATTAGAAATTAAATTACATTGTTAATAGGATAGAAATAGAAAAATATCTTTCTTTAACGAGCTGGCAGAAAATAAGAGAAATGCATAGTAAAATCCATAAAAACGGCATAAAACCTAAAATAATATAAATTACATAAATATCGAAATTTGCGGCTTAAAAATATTTTGCTGAAGGAGCTATTAATACTAAGTTACATAGTACATTTAATTAAAAATATTAGCGGTCGTTAATCCCGGTGAACCAGTTGGTCGCTAAAGACGGCTAATACAAAATAATTAACAACTTCTTCTAGATGTCTTTCTCGGATATGAGAGTCTGAAGAAGGATACACGAAAGAATTTTGGATTGAGAATTCGAATAATAATACGAGAAATTAAAGAATAGCATGAATTTATATATGTTTATTATTATCTTTATTGAAATTTATCATATTAATTATTTTTAGCTATTTAAATTAACTATTCAATGAATTTTCATTACAAATTACTAAAATTAAACCAATTATTGAAACGTATTCTTTAATCAATCCCATCTACAATCCATTTTATTTTTATAAAATTATCTTTAGAAATATTATAAAAATTTTATTCATCATGAGAAAATTGATTTTCTCATTTTGTTACTCATTAAGTAACAAATTGGTAATGAATTCAATTTGTTACTCATTTAGTAACAAATTAAATTCTTTACAACCTCCATATTTCTTTCAAACGGAGGCATCAAACGATGCTTGAGATCTTAATTTATTACTCAAATATAAAAAATTAGAAAATAAAAAAATAATAAGAAAACAAAATAACGTATAATATATGAGAAATCTATAAATCTTATTTAAAATCACAGATTAAAATACTGCATGATTTTTAAAAAGTTACAAGGTGATTTTAATGAAGAATTTGATGAAATTTAATGACTTCAAATGAATAAAAAATTCTAATTAATTAGTGTATTATTTGCCTTTTAACAGTCTATTTTACGGTTGTTCTGAAATCATTAAATGTTACCTGCCTTATTTACGTTTTATTAATCCCTTCCAGCTTAATTTTTTTAATTTTCATTTTAGCATGGGCTTTAATTGTATTTTTCTTTTTAATGCAGTATTTTAGTTATGTAGTGAAGAGTTCTTCTACAAATGTTAAAAAGTCAATGATATTTTTTTATAAATATTCTTCAAGAAATAATATGAAATTTACAGAAAAAAAATGTCAGCAGCGAACCCATCATAAATGCTCTTAACCTTATTTATAGGTAAATTCAAGGCATATGTATTACTCGTATTACGTTAATATCACCCGATTTTTCGTTTGATTGTTTACCACTTTTTATTTAATGACTACCATATAAAAAAATGAAATTGCTTAAAAACACTTTTTGTATAGAATTTATTCATTTGTTTGTGAGTTTCTGTCTCCACGAATTTAGACAAATAGAAAAATGTTCACAAAGATTTTTCAATGAACTTTTTCTTTGTCAAAGTTGAATTTTATACAAAGTGAAACAGCAAAAAGTTCTCTTAAATTGAAGAAAAAAGTATTAAAACATCTTTAAAATTTTACTGTCGACCTAATTACGAAATATTAATATTCGATTTATAGACTTTTTATTTTTAATACCTATAACTTTCTTGCTTAACATTTCAGTTAAACTGCTTGGTTTAATAGCCTCATTAAAAAATCGTCTCGGCAAGCTAGAAGGTAGAGGTAGATTCCTCTTCATCTAAGTTACTATTTTCAAATTCCTTTCAATCCTTATAGACAAAAATTAACAGAAATGGTCTTTTAGAAACATTCTCTCATACCCTCCAATTAATTCTCCCTTTTCCCCTTCCCACATAAAATTATGAACCTTGGCTAAATCCACGAATACCTTGGACGGCTTTCACTATAGCCATGCAAAGTAGTAGTTAAAATTACAGATCTTTGGCCTGTCATCTATCATTTTTATTGAATCTGTTTTGAAAATATGCGTTTTGGACGTTTTTTTTTCAGTGCAATTCACATCAAAATTTGACATGGTACTACCATTATAGTCACAAGACAATATAATGAATTTCATTGATTTAAGTCATTGCGTTTAGGTATTATCGCCTTTACATGCATGAAAAAGTACAACTACAAAGGGTCAATGCTTGGTACAAAATTTGGTTTGAACAGATTGGTTCAAAATTTGATACGAATCTCTATTTCAGGTGCTAATCCTGTGTACCATATTTTATTCACATGGCTCTTTACGTTTTGTAATTATTCAGCCCATTTGTAGTCAAAAAGCCGGACAGATGGTCTTTCTCTGAATAGATTTTGCTCAATATTTGAAAGAAATCTATAAATTTGGTGAAAACACCGTACATGAAATTTCATTTGTCTACCTCAAAACGTCATAATGCAAAAAAAAAAAAAAAAAAACATGTTTCTCAGGCTCAAGGAGGTCCAAAATGGTAAGTTCTGTACAAATATCGAGTTTGAATTTTTTGACGATTACAGTAATTCACAGTACTTTAGTACTTCGTATATGATAAAGTAAAAATAAAATATTACACATTGACGCAACCATAAGTATTTTTATATTTCTATCGAATAATTTAGTGTTTATTGAAAAATAAATAATACCAAAGTACAAATATTATAAAAATAGGATACAAATCTAGGCTTGTTATGAAATTTATATTACTGAAAAGTTTTGCAAGCTTCGAAAGTTATTAATCTTTGCATTTTAAACATATTTGAAAAAATTAACTATCGTTTGCAAATATTGTTCTTTAAATTAAATACAAACAATAACTTTTCATGGCAGAAAGGACTAATTTATCGTTTGAGTTTTCATTTATACTAAAAAAAAATTATCAGCTTTTCTGAATTAAAATTGGAGTTAAGATCTTATTGTTGAGCATTTAAATACTTCAATTATAATTATTAATAGAAGCAAAAAGAAATGTATCATTAGTTGTTTTTTTTAAAAAATATTCTTCGTATTTATTATTAACTAGCCGCCTTTGGCGACCAGCCTGTTCGCCAGTATTACCGCTCCCTACAATTTTCAATTAAATATTTTAAGTAACTAGTCTCTTAATAGATTCTCAAACAAAACATTTTTAATCTTCAAATTTTGATAGTCATACCAAACTTATACTGTTGTTTAGATTGTTTCGTTCAATTTACTATATATATTTTGCTAATTTGTTGTCATTTCCGGTAAAACTTCAACTTTAATTTAAAGTGGAAATAATGAAATTGCAATTAATATAAAGATATTTTTTAATAAAACCAAGCGTTTTATTGTTATTATTGAATATGAGTATTGCAAACAGAATCGCTCGGTATTTAAGTCTTATGTGAACTACAAAATATTTTTCATCATTTATGTAATATCTCAAACAATTCAACAAAAATTTCTCAGATTCAGCATAAAATTCAGTTTTTAGTTTTGCTTTCAAAAGGATTGAAATGAAATCAATAATAATATTTTGTTCCGGCCTATAAATATATTTCAAAAATTATGAAGTCTAAATTTAATGCAGTAAGGTATCATATTCTGAGAAATAATCTGGACATTGCAAATTTTAAATAAATGAATGAATGTTTCTATTTTCCACGATCAACTAAGACTTATTTATGAAGTATTGAATTTTAAAAATTTAGAAGAACTCAACATTTTCATAATCTTAGGCCAAATAATCTTGAGAAACCTGCGCGCTGATTGGCGTATTTTCTTTGAAGCGATCGATAGAAAATCTAAAATTATCCTTTTTTTATTGAATAGTGATATTCAAATTTTCATAAATCAGTCAGTTTAATTGATTGGAAATTAACTCTTAAAAGTCAGTGATTTAGTTGATTGGAAATTAACTCTATGACCACCATAAAATCTGTGCTTTCTCTTGTGGTGTATGCATTCTCCTTAATATCCGCTCCAATAAAACATCACATACAAAAGTACTACTTAAAACAAACACATCAAAAGTAAAAATAACATTTCAATAGTTGCCAAAAACAAAAGAGAGAAAAATGCAATTACTAAGCAGACGATATTTAGAAAAGTACAGATATTTAGACTGGAAAATGAAATTATTTGAAATTAACCACACGCGCAGACGATATTTACAAAAGTAAAAATATTCAAACCTGAAAAGGAAAATATATGAGTTATTCCATCAATAAATGCCATAAGTTCGTTTATATCTTCATTATTTTATGAGTCATTAAACATCAAAATGGGTCCGGGACTAAATAAACACCCTGTATAGAGAGTGTAAACGATCATCAAATAATTTTTCTTGAATTTATTTTTTAGAAAAAATAATATTTCATATTTGTTTCATTTCCTACAGACACGTGCCGAAAATTATATTTTTGCAGATTTCATTTCCAAAAAGATTTAATTTATTTTTAATTGGCGCTTTAATCAATGTGATGGTAAAACTTTGATAAAAGTTAATTTTTTCCCATGAATGCGAAACGTGCTTAATTTTAATTTTTATTTTTTACGAAAAAAATTGTTGAAAAATATAGTTAAAATATTTATTTAAAAATTCATTAAAAATAGAAATTTAAATTTATAAAAATTGGTATCATTCAAAAGATAAATTTTTGATCTTTAACTTGATGTAAAAATCTTTTTTGTGCGATGGTATTTTCGGAAGTTATAGCAGAAACATGCCAAAATTTCGCTTAATTTTTAAATAAATAAAATTCTGTTTAAAAATTCGAAAAAATACCCCCCCAGGTGCACATTCCAGGCCTCCAAGGTATACATGTGCCAAATTTGGTAGCTGTAGATTGAATGGTCTGGCCTGTAGAGTGCCAACACACACACACACATTGAGCTTTATTGCAAGTATAGATATAGATAACTGTATGCCTTTCACAAACAGTAGGCTTAATCGCATGTCATTGGCGATATATCTTAGCCGAACGTTTTTGGCGATTAGTTGTTATTAGTCTGATAATAAAAGTACCCATACTCGGGTTAAAGTCATGATGATTGTCTTTTATTATTACAATTTTTTTTATTGCAGTATATTCTCAGCAATGTAGCAGGCATTAAACTAAAGGATCATCAAATTAATAAAAGCTCCGGGATAACAAGTTTCATTTAAGAAAAAAATAGAGAGCTAAAAAAATACTCAGCTTCTGGAATTTTTTAAGCTGGTAATTTTTTTCATAATATTGCCATTAAATATTTCTCTACTTTATTTTGATTTAATATAATTTACGCATGGCACAAAAAGCCATGCAAAAATTGTTAAGATTAGTGTTGTAAGTTAGTTGAATACTTTTAATGAATTACCTGATACTTTTAATACTTTTTTTACATGTAATTTTCATAGGTTGAAATGGTTTATGTATATTACGCGATGACGCATACTAGAGCCACACATTGAAGCAAAAGGGAGAAAGTAATTGTAGTGATTGGATTTTGAAGCATTAGGAAATAAACGTTCATAGATGGCGCTAGACAATTAGCGCTAGTGTAATTAAAAGAGTGAGGTCATTCGAGTGTTTGCTCTTGGAGAAGAAGGAGTTACTGAGCAGAGTAACTCGAACGAATCTGCAATAAATTTGTTAAGTTTTCTATTTGCCTATTTATTCAAAGCACTCACGAACCAGCCACGACATTTGGCGCAGTCGACAGGATTGAGAATCGAGTGCTATTTTTGACGAACTTGAAATCGAATTTTATTCGATAAAGGTGTGCTTTCGGTATCGATATGGCCTTCCTAGGCAGTGCGAAAAAGGAAGATTTGAAGTTGTTGGCGGTAGAGCTGGGTGAAACTGTTTCATTAGAGATAAAAATTGTGGACTTAAAAAAAAATAATTACTGGATGTAAAAATTACGAGGAAGAGTTTGTGAAGAAACAAATTATAGTTATCATAGAAGATAGAAAAGAGAGAGAAGATCAAAAACGAAAGCAAGAAGAACGAGAATTTGAAGAAAGAAAAATTAAAGAAGAACGAGAATTGGAAGAAAGAAAAATTAAAGAAGAGTGGGAATTGGCACAAGAAAAAGAGTGGGAGAAAAAGGCACAAGAAGAACAAGAATTCGAACTTGAGAAACTGAAGCTGCAATATTCCAGTGTACCCGTGGATGTCGAATTACCAACTCCCAAGATAGAACTCAGGCACATGATGCAGAAATTCGATGAAAAGAACAGTGATATCAGTTTATATTTGCTGTTGTTCGAGAGGCAAGCCGAGTGGGCTCAAGTAAAACGAGATTACGTGTCACATCTATTAGGATTATTGCCAACGGATATAATCCAACTCATCGCTCGAGAGCCAATCGAGAAAGTTAAGGACTATGACCACATCAAGAGTTTATTAGTGAAACGATTTAAACTCAGCCCGGAAAAATTCAGACAAAAGTTTATGACTCATTTTAAAAGACCGGAGACTACCTGGTGCGATTTTACTTACGAACTTAAAAATTATTTTGAGCAATGGATTCAAGGATTGGAAATAACTACTTTTGAAAGTTTGTCGGGTTTAATCATAACAGAACAGATAAAGCGGAAAGTACCTACGAACATTAAAGAACATTTTATTGATGTTTGGTCACAATTCACGAATCAAAACGAAACTGCAAGCAAATTAGATGATTATGAAAATGTGCGATCAAACATTGTGAGGAAAAAGAAAGAACTATATCAAGAGAATAATTGTTCTAAACATCAAACCTACGACGAAAGAGAAGAGAGACAATTTTCGGAACGGAAATATGTACCCCCACATCAACGAGAATTCAGAAACAAAAACTTTCATAAAAACGAAACTACAAATTCAAGAAAAGTAACAAGAGACTGTTACGTTTGTGGATTGTCGCATTTTGCTAGAGACTGCCCAAATAGACATAAAAAATCGCAGTTGAGAGAATCTGCGGCAGAAAAGAAACGGGAAGACATTTTAGCCGCGGAAATTCAGTCGGAATTAATTAATGGTGAAAAAAGCTTAAATATCAACCCTTTACAATACGTTGATATTTGTGTGGACAATAGAGAACTGAAAACCCTAGTTGACTCAGGTGCTATGATACCAGTTTTAAATTCTAAATATTTGTCAAGTGAACAAAAAGAAAAAGGAAAAAATCATTTTTAAAAGTGCATTTGGAGAAAGGATTAACGCTACTCTTCCGAGTTTTCAAATATCATTAAAAGATAAAAACAACGAAGGATTTTCCAGGCCTATTGAGATAGTTGCAGCTATCACGGATAGAATTCAAGAGCAGTTCATCCTACCCCCCTCTGTATTAAATTTATTGGGAGAAAGCATAAACCACAGCCTCACCCAAAACTCGTCTGAATTAGAGGCGCCGATGGAAGAGAGCTTTGATGAATTTATGATTTGTTGTGGAGTTAGTCAGAGTGAAGAACAACTGACCGGAAATGAAAGCGATTCTTCGGATAAGAAAAACAAAATTAATGCGTTGAAAGAAGAACAAAGAAAATGTAATACTTTGCAGTCAGTAAGAAAAAATGTATCGTTTGGAAAAGGAAACTTTTTTATGAATGATGAATTAATATTCCACCGGGATAAAATATTAAGCGAAAAAGTGAGTCAGCTGGTTTTACCCAAAAATAAGAGACAGCAAGTTCTTAAATTAGCCCATGAATCAATTTTCGGATGCCATATGGGAATTAAAAAAGACTACTGAAAGAACTAAATACAGTTTTTATTGGCCAAATATGACAGATAATATTAAAAACTTTTGTAAATCCTGTAAAGAATGCCAGTTGAGGAGTCCGGAAAAAATGATTGATAAAATTTCTATTACTCCTGTTCTCCGTCCGGAATTGCCATTTGAGATAGTAAATATAGATCTAATAGGACCCATTGAACCCCTTCTGCTCGTCGGCATAAGTATGCATTATGTTTAATGGGCCAGCATTCTCGATGGCCGGAGGCTATCCCTCTTCGTTCGTTAACGGCTAAAGATACGTGTGATGCTTTATTGGAGATATTCATGCGGACTGGAATACCCAATGTTATTGCAAGTGATAATGGAACGAACTTTATTTCTAAGTTAACCCAGGAATTCATGAAAGGATTAGGTTGTGCTCCCAGATTTACGACGCCTAACCATCCAGCTGGGAATGTCCTTATAGAAAGATATAATAGGGTGTTCAAAAATTCACTCCATCACATTATCAGAACTGATCCGAGTAATTGAGATAAATACATTCCGTATATGCTTTTTGCGTACAGGAAAGTTCCTAACTGTACGACGGGTGTTTCGCCATTCAAGTTGATGTATGGACGTGAAGCACGAGGACCTCTCAGTGTTCTAAAATCGAGCTGGTGTGGTGATATTGCCATTCCATTAAACATGGAGAAATCAGTTGTGGATTATTTACAGGAGCAAAAAATAAACTTAGAAAGAGCTGCAGAGGAAGCATCTCTCATCGATTCTGGTAAACAGCAGGCATATGCAGAATATTTTAACCGCCGAACCGCATCTAAGGAATTTAAGCCAGGTGACCAAGTTTATTTATTAATACCCGATTCATCGAACAAATTATATGCCCGTTGAACTGGTCGTGGAGAAGTTATCGAGCATTGCCCTCCACATTCATATAAAGTAAAACTTAGCGATGGAAAACTTCGGCATTGTCATGCAAATAAAATTCGAAAATACTATCCAAGAATTAATGCTGTAGGCATGATCTTTGAAGATGATGCAGACTTTGGAGAAGTTTATTCATCCCCAGTTATAAAAATGTATGTTACTGGAAAGAGATATTAAATCAAGTGGATTTGCGACATCTTTCTGAGGAAGTGAATTGTCAAATCCTGAACTTATTGCGGAATCATCATTCAATATTTACCGGACCAGTTAGAGTTGCAAAGGTTGGTCATCACAAGATAAAATTAGAGGACGAGAAAGAAAGGAAAAAACCTTACGTGTACAGGATTCCTGAAGCGCTGAAACCTCAAATAGACTCCCAGATCGAAGAACTCCTAAAACTAGATCTAATCGAAGAGAACTCAGCTGACATTGCTTATCCTATAGTCTGTGTAAACAAGAAGGATGGATCTATCAGGATGTGCGTGGATTATCGAGCTTTGAATGCAGCGACTAAAACCGACGATTTCCCCATGGAAGACGCAACGGAATTAATATATTCCATAGGACAGGCAAATGTGATTAGTGTGTTAGATCTTTTGAAGGGGTACTATCCGCTTTCCATGGAAGAAGATTCGCGGGATTATACATCTTTTAAGACCCATAGAGCACAATATCGTTTTAAGGTAATGCCTTTTGGACTGAAAATGCAGCTGCAACTTTTCAAAGCGAAATGAACAAAGCATTGTCGCCATACAGAGAATTTTTCCGTGCTTATATTGATGACATTGCTATATTCTCCAATGATATTCCCTCTCACTTGAAACACCTTCATTTGGTGCTGGATAGATTGGAAAAGCTGCAATTCACTGTTAATCTTTCAAAGTGTGCTTTCGCGAAATCTGAAATTTCATACCTGGGACATATAATTGGCTCAGGAAAGCATTAAGCTGATCCAGCTAAGTTAGAAACGATCTCTCGTTTGCCTGTACCTGAAACCAAGAAACAACTACGTAGTGCTCTTGGCCTGTTCAACTATTATCGTGATTATATTGCGAATTTCGCCGAGATTGCCTTTCCATTAACGAAACTAACAAAGAAAAGAAGCCCTGATGTGTTGCCGTGGTGTGAAATTCATAGAGTTTCTTTTGAAAAATTAAAATCAGCACTGTTACACGCTCCTACTCTACACACCCCGAATATGAGCAAGCCCTTTGTGATTCATTGTGATGCCTCGTCAATCGGGATTGGTTCGTGTTTATCACAGACTGCCTTTGGAAAAATGTGCCCTATCGCTTATGCAAGTCAAAAATTAAACAAAAGCCAACAATCTTGGTCGACAATCGAACAGGAAGCATTTGCTATAGTTTGGAGCTTGAAAAAGTTTGAAACCCTTGTGTTTGGATCCGAGATCCACATTTTTACTGATCATAACCCCCTTCCTTATCTGACCAAGTGCGCTCCTCAGTCATCTCGATTACAAAGGTGGGTATTTGCCTTGCAGAGATTCAACATAACATTAAAACATTGCCCTGGTTCTAAAATGCCGCATGCTCTGTCACGTTTATTACCAAAATAGACTGAAAAACATTTTTTTAGTACTAATATCATTTTTCTGTTTTATATATCAATATGGGATTAGTGACTATAAAATAATAATTTGTGCTTGCTATTTATGTATATTTGTTTTAATGTTTTTTTTATTGATTATCATTTTCTTAATATGTTGAATAATTGGTATTCGCAAGTTTGGTTAAGAGTATAATGTGCAAAACTATTTGAAATAGGATTAGTTACAGGAATAGAACTTTTTCTAGTGTTTGTTATAAATTTTCATTCAGCAGTTTTGGTTATATGTGAAATATCATTTGAGTAATGTTTATCAAGTGAAATCCTTTCTTAATTATGTCTTAATGTTTACTAGGGGATTATATTCATTATAAATTTGTGTTTATTAGTTGATAAGTGAATATATACATTATTAAGTGTATATTAACTGATAAGTGAGTTTCTTATTATCAAGATGGTATTTATATTCAATTGTGCATTTCTTATTTTACCTCATTGCTTTCTTAAATGTTTTTTAGTAATTAGTTATTTATTCAAGTTAACTTTGCATTTGTGTTTTTTTGTGTGGATAATTTGATGTTATTAGATATGTTTTAAAATCCAATTCATAATTTTAATTCAGAGGTATGTTTATGTTTTCATATAAACACTACTCTTACATTGGGGGTGTAGTGATTGGATTTTGAAGCGTTAGGAAATAAACGTTCATAGATGGCGCTAGACAACTAGCGCGAGTGTAATTAAAAGAGTGAGGTCATTCGAGTGTTTTCTCTTGGAGAAGAAGGAGTTACTGAGCAGAGTAACTCGAACGAATCTGCAATAAATTTTTAAGTTTTCTATTTGCCTATTTATTCAAAGCACTCACGAGCCAGCCACGACAGTAATACTATGAAGAACTTCTGATAAATTGATGGATATTCTTTCTGTTACGCAACGGCTGATGTAATTAAAACGAATAAATACAAATGAATCGAACTTAGCACATTATAATTTTCGAGCTAGAATTTCGAAATCTGTTTATATATATATATATATATATATATATATATATATATATATAT
>JAPMOR010032542.1:382513-394704 GCA_026543865.1 Argiope aurantia | reverse complement strand
CCTTGTCGACTTTTTAATATGTAACATTATTTGTTGTGAAGAAGAATGCAGTTTGAAGACAGTGAAGAGACTTTTTACATTTTTAAGTTCTTTTTAATCCATCGGGAAAGCATTATTATTTACAAGCAAAGACGCTGACATTGTGCGTCCGCCACAGCGCGTTGCAAAAACAGAAGTGGGGAAGAAGCGAGAAATAAATTATCCCACCTCTTATATAACATGAGATATGGATAGGGAAAATATTATTTTATAGTGCTAATATATTATTAAGATTCTGATAGGGATTTTTGATGCATGCCAATCACATGTAAAGGAAACACAGGGATCTTTTAAAAAGAATGTGCTTACTGGACAGTTTTTTGCCCCTTCACACCGAGCGTGTGAAAGTATCGGCGTTTAGTCGATTCAGCAATTTTATAAAGCTTCTCTTGAATTAATTAAGTAGAGAAAGTGGAATTGGATCACGAAATAAGAGAATATTTTAGAATAAAGTTACTATGGCTAAATTAAGATAAAATCTTGAAAATTAATTAAATTCAAATTAGAATTAAAATATCATTACAATCCCCCCCCACACTGCAAGACGCAGAAGTATGTCAGGGCCCTCGACATACAGCCTTACCTTACAGTGGTGGTCAAGTAAGAAACTAAAATTTAAAAGCATATTAAAAGTGATATCCAAGTTTCCCTTACCTTCACATTATATAATCATTAATTCAGAAATCCCATTCATCATTTTACATTACCTTAATAATCAACAGTAATAACAAAATATTAATAAATTTAACAGTATTTTGCACAAAAAGCTATTTTGACCATTTTTCTGCAAAAACTGAATTGATGAACTTAATTTAATGAAGACAGTCTATGGTATTTTTGCCTATATTATCTTAAATGTTATAAAATCTCACTCAACAACATATTTAAATTAGAAATAAATTATTAAATATAATATCAATATTGTAATGATTTCAAATGAAATATCGGTATAGCAATGATTTTAAATTAAGTATTTTAGCTGGAAATAAAAAAAACAAGATTCAAAACTTCAGGTAAAATTTGGATATGAAAATAATAGTTGCAAAATTGAAGTATTTCATATTAAACACTTGGAACAAACCATAAATATAAGATTCAAAAATGTGTAATGAAATTCTTGGAAATGAAAATAATACTTGTAAAATTGAATAGTTTCATATAAACTTTCGGAAATTTAAATAAATGTAAGATTCATGTATTTCAAATAAATCATTTGGAAATGATGATAATAGCATAATTCAAAAATATCAAATGAAAAACTTGAAACTAAAAAAAATAAATGCAAAATTCAAAGAGTTAAAAAAAACACTTGTGAAGGAATGTAACAAACGCAAGACTCAAAATACTCTTATAGTATTTGGAGAGAAAAAAATATGTAATATAAAAAATATTTGTATTTTGTAAAAAACAAGTATTTGGACACAGTGATAATAGAGGGTGGCTTAATAACTGTCAGGGGTGTAACAATTTCCCCTGAGGTATTTACTACCTTAGTCTAATTATCACGTGCCATTAATTATTAAGTATATAAGAATCTTAGTATGTTACTTTTTTCGTTCACAAGGTCTGTATGTATAATTTTAAAAACCTTTGAGTTAGATAAATTAAAAAAATTGGGGAAATCGTTTTTTCTTAGTTATTAATAGCATGCACATAAATTTCAAATTCAACAAATTATAAAATTATGAATAAATTTTAAATAACAGATATGAAAAAATTCAAAAACTCAATATTTTAAACTAAAACGCATGATATTTTGAATTATAATATAAAAAGATTATTTGCAATTATATTATAATAGAAAAATGCAATTTAAAATCAAATCAAAAGTACAGAATATAAATTTTGAATTTCACTCGTTGAGTCAGCTGACGAATGATTTTTTTTTTAACAATGATCACTTTTTGAAAAATAATCACTTCTTTAGTTAATCACAAAATGCAATTTTGAGCACTGGAACTGGAGATTACGGCAGGTGACGGAAAGCTATTTTTCTATTGAGTTGATAATATAACACACAAGTGATATTTTCGAAATTTGGGTGATTCAGTCTGGCACGGGAGACCACTGGCGAGTATTATATTGTGGTGATGATATAACAAGAAAATGACGTCGAGATCAGAATTATTCAGCACAGGTAAGGAGCCAGAAAATTTTTATGATGACAAGGAGCCCCGACTCCTTGAGGATATAAGGAGCACGCACATGACGATATGGAGCACAAGGATATTAAGCCGCAGTGTCGGATGAAGCCACAGGTTATGGAAAGCACGGGATTCAACGGGAACTGGACCGGACCCTGGACTACGGTTTGCGCGAAACGATGTGGCCGGAGGCAATCGAAGGAGACGGTGCTGAAAGAGCTTCACCACGGAAACACAGAAGACGGCTGGCCGGAACGAAGAGCGTCGACGAAGAGCTATTGCATGATTCATTTTAATTTCACGCGGATTTAATTTTAATTCTTTTAGTTCATTTGACAATTTTTCACAGGCAACTATCCTTGTCGACTTTTTAATATGTAAGCATTATTTTTTGTGAAACAGAATATAGTTTGAAGACAGTGAAGAGACTTGCTATTTCGCGACGTCGTTTTATTTCATTTTTAAGAAGCAGGCATATGTACAAGCGATGAGCACACAAAACGACACAGAAAATGAATGAGAAAAAAAGCTCTTGGACATTTTATTCCTGGTCTTATATAACCTATGATTTTGATAGGGAAAATATTTCTTCATAGCGCTAATATATTACGAGATTTCGATAGGGATTTTCGTTACACGCGTGGAGAAGGCAGGGGAAACACAGGGAGATTTTAAAAAAGAATTTGCCTCTTCACGCGGAGTGTGGGAAAGTTATTTTAGCTGATTCTGCAATTTAACAAAGCTTCTCTTGAATTAATTAAGTAGAGACAGTGGAATTTGATCACGAAATAAGAGAATATTTTAGAATAAAGTTACAATGGGCTAAATTAAGATAAAATTTTGAAAATTAATTAAATGCAAATTAGAGTTAAAATATCATTACACACACATACACACACACACATATATATAATGATATTTTAACTCTAATTTCAATTTAATTAATTTTCAAGATTTTATCTTAATTTAGCCCATAGTAACTTTATTTTAAAATATTCTCTTATTTCGTGATCCAATTCCACTGTCTCTCTACTTAATTAATTCAAGAGAAACATTGTTAAATTGCAGAATCAGCAAAAAGTCTAACTTTCCCACACTCCGCGTGCAGAGGCAAAATACAGCTGATGAGGCAAATTCTTTCTTAAAAGATCCCTGTGTTTCCCTTACATGTGATTGACATGCGTCAGAAATCCCTATCAGAATCTTATTAATATATTAGCACTATGAAGAAATATTTTCCCTATCAAAATCATAGGTTATATAAGACGAGGGATAATTTATTTCTCGCTTCTTCCCCACTTCTGTTTTTGCAGCGCGCTGTGGCGGACGCACAATGCCCGCGTCTTTGCTTGTAAATAATAATGCTTTCCCGATGGATTCGAAAGAACTTAAAAATATAAAAAGTCTCTTCACTGTCTTCAAACTGCATTCTTCTTCCCATAAAATAATATTATATATATATATATATATATATAAATTTCTTTTTCTAAGTGTTAATTAACTTACCTAATGGGAAGAAATGGTACAGATTTCCTTAGATTTCTTTTTCATTACTTGAAAAGGAAAACTGCTGGGAAAGGGTAAAATTGATTAAGTATTCCTGATGTGAGTCTGTTCTGTAATCAAACTTTATATCGTCTAAGTAGAAAAAAAGCAAAAAAAAACCATTACTTTTTTTTAAAGACAGAAACCTTTATGCTAGATTAAAATTGTTTGACCTTAAAATAAATTTAATATTTTACCGTGATAAATCGATATAATGTAGATCCTTCAAAAAGTGAGCCACGGCAATTAAACTGTAGAAATTTTTTTGTCAATTTTTCGAAAATTATTTGAGTTATGCACACAATTTTTTGGATTCAAGCATTTTAGTATATCAGCTTTACTCTCGTACAAAAAATTCAATACATTACAATTCACTCTTTCTCTCTATATATGTTTGATATTCATAAAAAAATTACATCTTTGTTATTTAAGCATTTATTTTGTGATTTCATGAAATAAGATAATCTACTTTTAAGAAGTGAAAAATCTTTGAGAAATATATAATAATTTCTGACTTAGCGTTGAAAATTAATGAGATTGATTTAAAAATGGGAGCGTCATTTTTCAAAATCCTATAACTCTCGAAATTATTATCAGAATTCTATAAAATTTTAATGGCAGATTAACTAAACATCCTAACGATAAATCGGTTCAATAAAAATAATGATGTTCGAGACAGTAGTTAATTAATTAGGTTAATCAGTTTGTCACCTAAAACATAACTATCCCCTGGAATCAGCTTCATCAACACCATTTTTTGTGAAAATATGATAATAAGTTACAAAGTTATAGAGAACACCTTTTTTTGTTGTTGTTGAAGACTGCATACCATAGAGGGAACAATACTGTAAATTCTGTATTGAAAACGATAATGAGCAATATTAAAAAAAAAGTATATTGTGAACTTGCCAGGACCAGTTGATTATCCGACTTTCATGGTTGCTAAAAGTTTTTCTTACATATTTTATGTAGCTTCATTTTGATATTTCTTTGTCTTAAACTTCTAATTTAGCATGTAATACATACTCTTTTAAAAACTTTACATCTTTCTGTTCATTGTGCTATGCATCTCCCTAATTTTCTGTCATCTCGCACTAAAGTGTGAATATTTATTTGAAAGAAAGAGGTGTTTAAACTTCAGATTATATCTTTTATTCTCTTAAATTTAAGATTAGGAAATATAATCATTCAGCATTGAAGTTTTATGTGCATTGCAGCATAGTTTTCATAATTTGTATGACACATAAAATTATTAAATTTTCTCTAATCCAATAAAAAAAATCAGTGTGATAAAATAAAAAAAGCAATTACTAAGCAATAAAAATGAAAATAAATTGTTATACACTCAAATATATTATATTAAACAGTAGTAGTGGTTCAAAATGGACAAACTTTGCAAACATTTCATGACTTGTGAAGTTAAGCAACAAATTTCATAAGGTATATTAAAAGCATATCTTAAACGAGTTACTTGTAGTGATCAGCTGATTCGCCGAAAATATCAGTTATGTTTTCCATCAATTAAATCTTTTGCACATAAAGTTCATGTTTCTCATGTGAAAATATTTTTAAGCATCAATGACAGACATCAAAGCCGTGTTATTTTAATACATGGGGTTATAAACATGTAATGATCATAATTTTATACACAATAACAAAAAACGCAATACATAACAATATGAAACAGAAGTGAAAGTAACATCAATTTATTACTTTCCGGCATAACTCATTCATGTTAAGGCCTTTGTCCCAGCATTAGATCAGTTTGAAAATCGCGGACTAACGAAACGAAGTCACTTCTTAGGAAGTCGTCGTTCAAATCTTCGAAAACTGAAAAAAATTCCAACCACCGAAGAACCTCTTCATGATTCAAGCAGATGAAATTTAAAGGATTTAGAGGATGGTTGCTCCAAAATTTCTTAACGGAATTCTCGCACAAACAGAAATTAGTCTTTTTATGTAGAAACCATCCAAATAAAGTAAAGTTCCATGACATAGCAATGCTATTAAAAGCGTAACTGTCAGAATAATCTAACTCTTAATTTCCTCGGTTCTGTTACACTATTTTCTTATATCAAACTAGCTGCCTTTGAAGACCAACTGGTTAGCCGGAAATCTTTGTTTTATTTAATTTTATTAAAATCGGTTAGACGTAACTTCATATCCATGATTCTGTCAAAATGTTACACATTAAAGTTGTATTAGTTTAAAATCCTTATATTTTTTATATTTATTTCTCATATTGTGCTCTTGACATTATAGTGCTATTAAAAATGTAAGTACTTGGGTTATCGGTCTTCTATCTTTCGCGATAATGTAACTTCACTTTCTTATTCCTCACATAAACAACACAGATAATGTGTTGTTTCCTTCTTCCTGAACTTTAATTGAAAAGCATCATGCAATTTAATATTTGAAGAAAGAATAAAAACGATTTGGATTTCATTCGCACCATTGAAAATATTGCTGTAAAATATTTTTTAAATCAATAAATTTTTTTTAAATCAAATTTTTTTAAATCAATAAAATCTACACTAAAGAATTTTACAATAACTAAATTGGCATTATTGAAAAGATAATTTTTTGAACTTTAAAGCGATGATAAAAATCTTTTGCACGGAAATATTTTTTGGAAATTATCGTGGAAAATCATTACCATCTCCGTCAATAATTTGTTAACAGAAAGTTAAAAAAAAGTAAATATAAAACATAGCTATATATGTATACATGATATTTTTTGAAAACAATTCTCAATCACTACTTTTATTAAACATGAAACATGATAAAATTGCTATGTTAAAGAAAACTATCACTATCAAAAGTTTTGATAAAGAACTCTTGTTTCAAAGAAATTTTTATTTCATCTTCTTTAATACTGAAATTTTATTTTTTATAAACTAAATAAAAACAAACAAATGGTAATAATTTTAGAGAGATAATAAATTTCTTAGTGATCCAAAATTTAAAAGCAATTACTTTGAAACTAATTTCTGTAATTAATTTCTTTAGTAGACCTAGGTTAAGAATGAAAACCACTCACTCTTGATTGGAAATTATATTTTTAACACGTAATCAATTAACAAGCAATATTAATTAAAGCAAGTCATTTAAAAAAATTAAATGTGAAAGAATGTGATGCATCCAATCGTACGTGTTCAAACATAACACTACTGTAATCTGCACTACTGTATTCACTAGTTCAAACGCCATCTTGAGACAGCTTACGAGTCTCAAGGTAAGTAAAAAGCAATAATATGGCAAATATGCGTTCAAAAATAATCAAAAGGTATTAAAAATATTTATTTCATCCTCTAATAGATAGGTAGATTTATTTGTGAGAAATAATTACAATTTTGAGAGCTATATTATATATTATTTTTCAAATTCTTCAGTATTATATAATATAGTATGCTACGTGAGCTTGCTCCTTCAAGAACAAAGGTTGGGAAATCACTTTCTTTCGCTTCTCAAACATTCACTTTTTCATTAAGAACTTTAAAATTATATATATTTGATTTTTCATTGCCTGTGTATTAGGTAAAAGCATTGATGAATATTATTCTTAAATTTTTATTCCATTCTACCATATTATATGGTACTTCTGAATTTTTTTTTCTTTTTAAATAGTCAAATCTCTAGTTTATAAGATCTACTTCTGTTTTAATATATTTTCTTTTAAATCAGGCGAAATAATTTTTTTGTCTATTTCACGAAGATGATTGATTTCAAAATATCAATATAAAAGAATTTTTTTTTCTCAAGTTTTGGACATTTAAAGTTCATCATAACGTTCATCCTATTTTTTAAGAAAGATCGTCCTAACTCTTCATTATTCCTCACCTTGACAAATAAAAGCTATGAAAAAATTCAAAAAATTCTATAAAAATTCTATCAAAAATTTCTATTAAAAAATTCATTGAGGATTTTGCTACTACTTGAGAAAAAAAACTAGGGCTGACGAATATTTTACGAGCGATTATTACGTAACCAATATCAAAAAGTCACAAATACCAGTGATCAATACTTTTCAAAGAGGGGTGTGATTCAAATCCTTGATACGATCTTACTGGTGATATTTCGCTTACAAATCTTGGATTACGATATTAAGTAACAATCGATACAATCTGTGAATGGGTTGAAAAGTGAACGAACCGGTTATTCTTGGAATTATCGTATCATTGAATTGCATATCACTGAAATTTATCGGAGCGGTGACTTCACTGGAAAGTGTGAAGTCACCGCTCCACTTCATGGGAGTTACCTTGACTCTCCGATATTCACATTTGACGATGCACTATTCCACAAAGATCATTTTTAATTGCTTGTGACATGACTGAATATATTCTGTTTACTACTGACGCCATCTATTGGTAGAATATTGAACTAAAGTAAAGATTTTAAAGAAATAACATATATTTTTAATTCAAATTTTTCTGAAAATGGTTTATTCCAATAAAAAATTAAATAATTAGTTTTGAAAAAAAATCAAATTTAAGAAGTAAGCTGAAATAGATAAATTAATTCACACGTTACTTAAATTAGTAAATTAAGTATTAGTTACAATTAATAAATTTTATATTTAATACTAATTAATAATATGATTGAAATAACAGATATTTGGACCAAATATTTAAAAATAACAATAGCAAAATTATTTGTAATTCAAAAAATCGTGGATTATGCACCTCTAAAAAAAACTAACGGCTAGAAAAACATGCTACAAAACTAAGAGATTTCGATATTTTGTGGCAAAAGACTGTAACAGAAATTCAGTACTCCTCATACATTACTTGGATATTACTTTGCATCTAAATATAGATGCACAGAAAATGAAAATCTCTAATACGAGTAAAGTTCAAAAAGAATAAAATAAAAAATTGTCGCAGGAATTATTTTTCTATACTTTAAGAATTGTTGAAATGTTGTGTGTAACGACTTTGAGAACCGTCAAATCTGCAAGCTAACAGTTTGAATCTGGCAATTCCATCTCTATCACAAAACAAAATAAACAACGCTTACCTAAACCATCGGAAACAGGAGTTCTGACAGGAATGTTGGAATTTTTTCTGTTTGGAATTTTTTTCATCTAACTTATTATTAATATGGCAGCAGTATTAAAAAAACGAGCTCTTGCTGAATACAGCAGTGTCTTACAGGTAATAGATACAAAATATCAAAAATTATAATCATTTGTCACTCTTCAGGCTTTACAACTTACAGTAAATACAGGTGGAATTGCACATCATTGAATATTTTTTTTTATTCTGATGCATATACAAAGTAGTTTCTATATTATTTTTGAAAGAACGGAATATTAATAGTAATTAAAATTTTGATTTAATCAGTCAACATAAATTAATTTGTTGTTCCAAGTTTGAGTTTTAAATATCTGATATCTTCTAGAAGTCGCAAATTTGTTAGGAATAGGTATATTCACTAATTACTATCGATTCAGTTAACTTTTTTCATTTCATTTTTAATTGTTACTGTAACTTGACGTTATTAATTATACAGAATCGGTCGAAATTTTTCAAAAAAATTCTTATATTTCGCAACGCAATTCTCCTAAAATTCTTTGATTCACTTTTAATAAGATTAAATATTTTGTTAGATTAGGAAATTAAATTTAATATTTGTTTTCAAAAGTAAATACTTTATAGTTTACATAATTTTATCAATATGTAGTTACTTTAAAAAGAAAAGTTTTATTTAAAATTTATAATTTTTTTTCATGTAAACATTTTTAAAGGATATTTAATAAATTTTAGTTGGTTAATATAAATGTTTCTATATGTTACAAAGTTTATCAAAATGTTATATAAAAAATTTAAAGTGTGGTGAGATTTGACAATAGGCACATCAGTGTGTGCTGTACTGTACAAATCAGCACAGTATTTTCGAAAGGATTTATCAATAAGTATAACTGTCAGCCATATATCACTATAAATGATCAAATTTTTAAATTTTCATAGAAAACTGATTCTTTGCCTTTTATTAAATAGGCTCAGAACATATATAATTTAATTTCACCTTATAAAATATTTCACGGCTCTTCATGTGTTGCATTGTTCTTATGTCTTTCCATGTCTTCTATCTAATATTGGTCATTAAAATTATATGTCTTTGTGAAAGAAAAGTTATCTCACTTTTGTTATAAATAATTGTAAAATATCATTGATATATTAATAGTTGATATTTTATAAAATGAATTATTATGTGTTTGTAACTGATTAATCATTAGTTTAGTTGACTTGCACCTTCAATTTGGATATAGAATTTTTATGCAATATGTTATTGTATCAATTTCTGAGAAAGTTTGTACTCATAGAACATATTTTTGGATATTGGTACCTTTATATCAAGAGCAGCCAAAATGAAAAACAATTATGCATTTTGAAATGGACAAAACCTCTATATTAAAGTTATTTTACTAGCAGTTATTGTGAACATTTTGATAACTACAAAATTTTAATGATCAATAATATTTATCTTTAACATGTGTTGCTGTTCACTTATTAGAAAAGTATCTAAATTCTTATATTTATTTTTCTATGTATTCTAAATTTACAGAAACTGAAAAAATATTTAAAAATTTTTTAAAAGCTGCTTAATTTCTGTATTTTTGTGTATTGTTTTAAGCTCTTAAAAATTACATCATGCTATTGAAATTTTTAGATATAGAATTGCTATAAAAAATATTTTTATGTCAAAATATTATTTCAATATATCTTAGAAAAATAATTTTATTTTATTTGTTGCACATAAAACTAATTTTTACAGAATTCAGGTTTGACACATTATAAACTATAAGAATTGTGTCTTAGATTAGTAATGATTTTTGCGGCAAATCATAACATAGAACTTAAAAAGAGAGTAAGGGTTCAACTATTTTAGTGATAATACTCTTAAAAATTGTAGCATTTATAAGAGAAATAATACTAATGAAATTATTTCATTAGTAAAGGTTTCAAGTAGAATTTTTAATACAAAATTTTTCATCTATAAATGTCCTTCATGAAACATAATTAAGAAAATTTTTGTGGGGAAGTATAGCAATTGCATTTTTGTTGAATTATTATAACTGGATATTCTGTTTACATTTTTAGTGTCTGACAATTTTATTGTCATTTTTTAAAGATTATTGTTATAAAAGTTTTGCTTAATCATCATTAGATATTTCAGTTGGATTTTTTCCTTGGAATTTCTTAAATCATTTTATATCTGGATTTAATAATTATTAATTGATTAATTTCAAATTTTGTTTCTTGCAGGAAAAAGCTAAAAAACCTGCAAAAAGACTACGCATCATCAAAAAAGTTGCTACATTTTCAGAATTAGATGTGGATTTATTAAAAAATACAACTTCCAGTGAAGCATTACAATTTTTGCTTTTGGTTGAAGAAGCTATTAAAGGAGAGGTAAGTTCTAAAATACTTTTCTATTTTTTGTATAATGCATAAGTGTTTAAGTTTAACGTGCTTTTTGTTATCGATTTTTATTTTCTAGTCTTTTCAGAAAGTTTTTATCTTACAGAGGTATATCAAGAGTAACTAGCACCTAAGCACAATATCATTTTTTTTTTTGGCCTTACAATCATTATCATCAGTTCAGTAAATATAGATAGTGCTTGGGGCATGATGTTATTTTTCATCCTTTCAAGATATATCAATTCAAAAAATGATGTAAATGCACTAATGTTTTATTCTGATAGCACATCATGGGACTGGTGCCTAGTACATCAGCAACCCACCCCTTATAGCTATGTAACTTGTGCCTTGTAAAATTTTTGCTAGTTTTTTTTTAATTTTAATAATTATTAATCTTTATATCTTATTTGCCAATAGGATGCTAGATAACTCTGAAATTTATAGAAAAATTGCAAATTTCATAAACAAATATCATTATTACATTGCATCTACTGTATGTATTTTATCTCTTATGTGTTATTGCGTTTTCTTTATATGAATAATTGGAAAATCTAACATAAAAAAAGAAATATAAAAAAAGCCTTTTGATTTGGTGTTACATGCCTATTACATTTTTAAAATAATTATTTGATGTTAGGAAATATCAAAAATATTTTTAAAAATATTAATTTAGTAATATTATAGCTTAACCAAAATAGAATAGAATTAAAATAAATTTACATTCAAAAGGAAAGATAAAATGTATCCGGCCCGAAGACTTTTTCAAGGGTCACCCTCAGGCAAGGATTCAAACCAGGGATTTTTTCTGTGAAGGGTCTGACTCTCGTCCAACCAACTGACCCTTCGTGACCCGAAAATCCCAGAAAATTGAGGTTTTGGAGACAAAAATTAGTATCACAAGAATAAAACATTTTCAAAAAACAATCCAGAAAAAAACACACAGCAAATCACGCCACAAAACACCAAGAAAAACAGAACCGAAATCATTTAAACCAGAAAGCTAAGTACTTACTAATTAAAAGTATAATTCCAAAAG